>JAECUM010093943.1:0-16610 GCA_016617855.1 Megalonaias nervosa | reverse complement strand
GTAATAAATGATCATTTGTAAAAGTTTGGGCGCATGTGGCAAAATACAAAATATCGTTCTTTAATGGGACATATACAAGGAAGTTTTCTCTGCTCTAAAGCTCAAGGTCAAATATGCATCATATATTTGTACCCAGACAACCTTGTGTTTTGTGTTAATGGTTTTGAAACTCGCATTTCTTCTACATGTACACCTGTGCATTACATTGAAACAAGAAGATAATCTTACTCTCGACACTAATTATTCACTGATATGTTAGGAGTTCCTTCGTAGTTGTCTCACCTGGTTAAGTAAAAAAATGCTTGCTTCGTCAATGTTAAGGTTTTGTGTTCAAATTTGTGAAAGTTTAGTGTTTGCTTTGTTTGTTGCTTCATTCCTCAAAACGTTGGTACAATATATTGCCATAGATCTAAAGTTTATATGTTGATATGTTAGAAGTTCCTGCCTTACCTGTCCCACTTGCTCCAACATGCTACACCATTGTGAACAATGTTAAAGTTGCCTGAAAGGTCTTCAACATCAGTTGCTGCATTCACTTTCAGATATTACTTTTACATGACTAAAACTGATATACAATGAGTTGCTATCGTACTTATCATTATGATCAATAATGTTAAACGTTTGTGTGAATGATTATAAAAGACAGATAAGTGTGGATATATTGACAAGCATATGGACATTGTAAGGGTGCAAATTTCTGTCGATCTATGAAGAGCACATTAATTTGGGCTGGTGAACGATTAATTAGATTTATGGGGACCAGCGCGTGTTAAATCACCATAATGCACGGATTGTTAATGGCTGTGTCAGGAGAGAAACGATTCTTAATTAAGCATTCGTTTATTTAACAAGTCAGACAGACTGGGAGGATAGGGATAACTTCGATTTTGTATCGGAATTGTCAGATTTGAGATTTTCCAGAATTAGTTATTTGGGAGCCTCGAGGTCACGCAGACTACAATTTGGCGCCTAATTATTAAAGGCGGGAAATATATTTAATCCGGATTGGTTACGCTAAATAAGGGACGTGATTCCCACACGAAAATTCTTGGTTTTAATATGTCCCATCACAAAATTTTAGTCAGTCTACGCTTTTCTGCAAGAGAAAACAAATGTAGGAGACTCAGAGTTTGAATTTAGAAGAAATTCACTAGTAAATAATTATCCAAGGGATCGGAAAGTCAACGGACACGATTTTGGCGGTAGAAACGAGCGAAGCTTGAAAGCACAAGGTATTTTGCGCCAGTCTCATGTCATTCATTGATATCAATATAACGATTTGTTTGATTCATTTGCTTATATTTGCATGAATTTATTTGTTTAAATTCGTAGATCAGTTTTCTTTATATGAATACAACTGTGTGAGTTCATCTACATGAATCCGTACAATGACATTCTTTATATAAGTTTGACGACTTGTTTGAATGTGTCGTCTTGATTGTTATAGGAAATTATGTATCTAAGAATTTCATGCCTTACCTTAGTTGATATGAGTTAAGAGAATCTGTGTGAATTCACCGACCTTAGATGATTTCACGTATGATAAAGACTTGACTGCGTATTGACTGAAATTAAAGTTGTTAAACCATGAAGTGAGATTTCATATATGCTAAAGACTTGAATGTGTGTATTCGCCAGAATTAACGTAGTTAAGCCATGTAATGAATTTCATTCATTTGTGTAATTGAGACGAGAACGGAACTGTTATGTTTCGTGTGATGATAATGTGAGTCAGGTTGGAATAGCATTTTGGAAGTACATTAATCTTATGAAACTAAGTTTGCTTATGGTCTGCCATGTGTAGCTTGACCAGATAGCCTTTGGTATCTGTTTGAATTCCGATAGAACTATATCTGACATAACGAAAGGGGAGTAATGATCTATTCCCAGTAGGATATCTGACAGAAGATTTAGGTTGCTTCTTTGTTTATTTTGGAAGGTGAAATAGCTCCACGGGACGTATCTACGTACCTACTTATCGAAGTATCTACGTATCACGTACTTACATATCCACCTACCCACACAAAGTTCGGAGGCCGAAAGAGGCAAGACAATAGAGAGTTTGGAGAAGAGAAAAGAAAGCGAAAAGGACCAAGAAGGACAGCCACAGTGAATTTGGAATGAACCGGAAATAAGCAGGTTATGAAGTTGTACAAGGCAATGACTTCGATTGTTCACTCGATTCTATGATGAACTAATTCTATCATTTAAAACAGATCGGCTATTTGTATAAGTATATTTGTGTTTTAAAATTCGGTGAATGATTTATTTAAAAAAGAAGTGTATCTTCCGAATGTAATGCATTATGATGGTTGTTTATGTAATTGATTAAATTGTTATTTCATGTACGGAGGCTCGTGTCATTCTGTTTTATATATCTGCTCAGGTCTCTATCTATCCCACCTGTAAGTTTCACACTTTA
The DNA here is from genome assembly GCA_016617855.1 of Megalonaias nervosa. Classification (NCBI taxonomy): domain Eukaryota; kingdom Metazoa; phylum Mollusca; class Bivalvia; order Unionida; family Unionidae; genus Megalonaias; species Megalonaias nervosa. The sequence continues at coordinate 14,188 of JAECUM010093943.1, read as the reverse complement.
TATTGATATTTACTCGATCTGGGCAATAACACCGAAGGCTATCACCCTCTAGATAACGATAACCCAATTTCCACTACAACCCACCCCCAACAAGTTGGGGCGTACGTAGCAGACATAGGTGAGACACCATGTTTTGTAGAACCCTTGTTTTAATTATATGTTTACGTGTATTATAAATATAATATACAATGTGGGTAATTGATAAATCTTAGCTCTGGGATTATTATATTATTGCAATGTTTGTTCCCAATCATTTACAGTGTCTGAGAGATTCAGCCAGTAAATCTTATTTGAATGAATTATTACTTGTTATGTGGACCAATATGAATTAGGGTCGAAATTAAAAGTATATTTAAATGTGACAGCAATGAAAGATAACTGAAAATAATTCTATCATTCATTATATTTACAAATCAATCACTAAAATACTTTTTTTTCTGTACATAAGCATAGAAAGATACAGATTGATTAGGGTGTTTTTAGCTTTCTTCTTGTTGGTTTTAGGAGCACTGTTAGCACATCACTAGCTGGGAGCTAAGTGCCTTTACCAATGGCACAAAGAGGAAGCCAATATTAGCACATCACTGGCTGGGGGCTAAGTGCCTTTACCAATGGCACAAAGAGGAAGCCAACCTGGGCTAGCCTGGGTGGGTATTGGTTGATTCGAAAATAATTAAAGTCTATTTAATATTTCCAACTCCAATGCAACAATATCAAATAAAATAGATACAGTCATGGTGTTAAGATGGCCAGAACAAATACAACATTTAGTCTCCTGTCTTGCTCGGGACATGGCTGAAAGAATTACAGATTAACGAGAGAACGTTGTTTCGGATGTTAAATCGATTATCCAAGTCAGAAACAACACAACAAAATGTATGATGAGTCAAGAAGTAAAAGTTGAAAGAGTATCTGGAAGAGGTGTGGACTCTCATCTCAGAAGAGAAAATTTTGAAAAAGTGGTATAAAGACTTGCGTGACTATTTCATACCTACATTGACTTGGGTATCTCTTTTCTTTAGCTAAGAAATGATGTGTGGATCGATAGCAAAATGATAATGCCATTGGCCATTGGAAGCTAAGTCTGACCCCGCAACGTAGTCAGCGTTGTAAATATGTTCATGTTAATGTCTTTGATATTACTATTCTTGTTTGTGTTAGAGAAGCTTATTATCAAACATGTTGATTGTTAAAAAAGAAATAGAGTTGCATTGTTTTACTTTTAAGCATGCTCTTTCTATTTTTTTCTCTTACTCTTTGTAAAACAAATCAATGATTTCTTTCACATCTGCATACCAAATTATGGTATGCAGTGTTGGATAGTACTCAAAAGGTGGGTGTTGGATAGTTATCAAAAAAAGGGCGATGGTTAATAGGAGTGTGTGTTGGAATGTAATAAAAGTGTGTTGGGTCGTGTGTTTTTGTGATTTCATCTCCCTTCATTTCCAGCATGCCCTTTTCGTTGGATAGAAGGTGTTGTGTTTTTAGACTCTAAACAAGACGTTTCGGATAATAAGTATGGGGTGTTGGATAGTACTTAAAACATTGATTTGGATAGTAGGTGTGAGTGTTGGATTGTAATCAAAAAGCGGTATCGGACAGTATATCAAAAAGTATGTGCTTGATAGTACGTTTGTGTGATTTTATCCCCATTCTTTTTCATCATACCCTTTTCGATGGATAGTAGGTGAGAGGTTTTTAGACACTATACGAGGCGTTTTGGATAGTAAGTATGGGGTGTTGGATAGTAATCAAATGGAGAGTGATGGATTTTAATCAAACATTAGGTGATTGTAGGGATTGCAATTAAAAAGCTGGTGTTGGATAATGTGTCAAAAAGCGAATGTTGGATAGCATGATTATTGTGATTTCATCCCCCTTCTTTTACATCATACCCTGTTCGTTGGATAGTAGAGGGTTGTTTCTGGATAATAGGGGGTATGTTTGGGTAGTAATCAAAATGCGGTTGCTGCATTGCATATGTGATCTGTTTGGATAGTAATCAAAAAGTGGGTGCTGGACTATAGTAGTGTGTGTTTGGATAGAATATGTCATTTGTTTGATTGCAAAACAAATATTACCATTATCTTCCGACCACATAAATACTTTGACCCCGTAATACTATCCCATATTAAACCTATGGACCATTTTATAATAAGGATTCCCGTATAACCCTATACCTCCCCACACCATGTTAAGCTATGGGTTTAATGTTTGACTCCGTATGACCTCCAAGTGGCCCATATTATTACTAAGGCTCTTTAAAGGAAAATTACAGATTTTAAAGATTTTATGCCTGTATTCAAATGATGACTGCTGAATATTCAGTTAAGCAAAAAAAATTCTAAGCAACCAGTAAAAAAAAAATATTTAAAAATCTGATAATGAGGAAGAAATTTTGAGATGTTAGAAAAACACCAGGGAGGTATTACAGGTGTACAGTTTTAATCAATATAGTAGGATTATATCCGTAATTATCTTACCTTCTTCACTCTGGAATCTCTGGAATGAAGAACATATTTCTCATCTATTTACATTAGTCTATCACAATCTCTATTTTGGGAACAAACCTGAAGGACTTCATAAAACTAGGTAAAAAACATCAAGTACGTCATTTTTCATTATCTTGTGACAAGTTCAATTTGTTGTTAATTTCAAATAAATAATCTTACCATGATAGGACCTCCGCCTATAGTTGAGCATCCATCAGAATCAATACTATGAGATATAGAGAAACGACAATAACCCTCAGATGCAGCGAAATCGTTTTCGACTCCTGAATCTCTCGATCTATCTGATCCTGAGCTACCTTGCTTGTGGTAGTCTATATCTGCCTGAATCATGTGTTTATCAACGTCTGGTAGGTCTAGGTCATCAGGTAAAGTACCCTGAAATGAATGAAGCCCTCTGACTCATTAATATCATTTGGTGGGATGGGGTGGGTATGAACCTTTCTAAAGGTTGAAAGATTATTACATATCATGGATTTCAGGTTCATTGGATCAAAAATTTAATCCAGGTTAAGGCCGTATGGTAATTTTCTCTTACAATTTCACTATGGTTACAATGACAATGTCACATCAAGGTCATCTGTCAAAATGCTGAAAAACAGTTAAGGGGTAAATTCAAGTCTATACAAACATAATGACATTTGAAGGACGTATTCATTAAAAAAAAACAATAAAAAACCATGTTAGTACAAAAATTAATGTTTTCTTTGTATGTTTTTCATTTTCAAATCCAATGCCTACCCAGCTTTTGAACTGAATGAAGTGAAACTTTTTTTGCTTGCACAGCTTTTAGGTTTCCAAACTGAAATAAAAGATATTTGGGTAGAATATTGAATTGAGGACATAAGTTTCTTTGCCACTGTTGTCACCATTACCTAGCAGGTCAATAATATGAGAAACAAGTTATCAAGGTCACATATTTAATGGCTGGCAAAATGTGTACTTCAGAAGTCTTTCGGTCATGTAACCGTGCTTAAGCACGAGTAACTCAGAGTTAGCTGAACCCTAACAGAAGACAAGATAAGAAGAAAAAATGGGGTTTTTTGTATTATCAATATTAGGTCATCGGTACATGCAAAATGGAGGGATGCAGCGTCACATAGGCCTTCACTGTAATTAGATTAGATATGGCATCAACTCGATTAGATAGATTCTATACAGCATCGATTACTTAACATCAAATCATCAATTAAAGGGATGTTATTATTCCTTGAAATTGACCTATCTATAAAGAGAAGATAACTTGGAATATTCTTTAGCACAGCTCATCATAAAAATGAAGAGTATCCTCACACTTTACGAATGTGAATAAGTGTTAATTATTTTGCATACACTGAAAATTTCATGAAAGATGTTGAAGTTATGACAATATCAATTGGGCGGTCGTTTGGGTAACGAACATTCAGCCTGAATGTCAAACAAGCTTCCAGTATCCCTATAAATCATGTTATGCCTCACACTTTTGAAAACGATATATGGACGACCAGTTCGTGGGTGTGGGAGTTGGCCCCTTCCCCGTTCCGTATTTATGAGAGGAGATGTAAGTTTCCCATTTCCACCAGGACAGTATCGAACTCCGCCATGTTTATGGTTTGATTTTCCATCGCAACCGAGTATAATTTACTAATTGTTTTGAGACTGCTTCGGTTAGTCGCGAATGCAGCCGTGACGACATTATTTTACCAGCACCGCCCATGACACCTGAGTCGAAGCTGCATGCTGCCGACATGATCTCTGGTACCAAGCATTTGTGATATACGTGTGCGTCAAGGTGCCGAAGTGGATCTCATTCATTACTTGACTGCGATCAATCCTACACTCTTAGAAAGAATCGCCAGATAGATCATCAAAGGAGGTATGCGGTATGCGCGCTACTCATTACAGGTAAAGCACATATAAATAAACAGTAAAACATGGTTTCCGAACAAAATTCAGCCAAAATATACTAAAGTTCTCACGATTAGTGAAAACATGAAGCTGCCTTTGAAAAGTTAGACAGTGCACCAAAGGCCACCCATGGGGTTGCTAGTTGGCTAAACAAGCGTTGTGGCATATTTATTTATCCACACCAAAAACGATATCCCTTGAATGTTTTACTGTGAGGACAATTAACGAAGTTCATCAGCCTGATATTTTCTTTTTACACATTATCAGGTACGTGATCATGGACACGTTAACCATTTTAGATATTGCCAGTAGATACTAAGAAGCGGACTTCCAAAGATTCATTAAGTGTTGCAGAAGCACTTAAATATATTCATGCACGCAGCCCGCTAACATGTCCACGGCTGTTGCAAGTGAACCAAGCTTAAGAATTTCTCGGAGCCGTTGCTGCATTGCTGTGGAAATATAAGGTGCCGGTACGTGTTGTACATGTTAGCATACATCGCGACCAGGTTATTGTTGAACGATTCAACCGTACAATTGGAGAACGGTTATTCGGACATCAGTAGTCACAAAAAATGTTAATGAGGTTTCGGATTCAGAGTGCTAGTTCTCTAAAGCGATCTCGTGAATGAGTAATACGACTTCCATCAGTCATACAAGTACTAAACAATGAAAGCAAGTGCGCGATCGGATTAAAACCGGCTGAGGACTGTCACAGTTACACATAAAATGATTTCACAACCACCGCGGCTAGATCTACATGGAAACAATTTCGTTTGGTGTACATATGCACTGGGGGAATTAGAAGGTGGAAAACCTAGTGATACTGATCCGGTATGGTCCACTGATGTATTTGCAGCCTCGGACCGGATTGATTTTCCAGGACAACCAACACATTACCATTTGGCGGCACCAAAGCCACCAAGTAAAGCATTTGTGCGAAAAGAATTGCAAGTCGTTCCTCGCAGATACTGAGGTACCACCAAGATCTATTTTAATGCACTACTGCATCAACAGATGCCCTTAAACGTAAGTAGTGATTCCGTTCGGGGAATATCCAGTGCTTGGTATCAAGCGGAGATAAATCCACATTGGTGCAGCGATACACACCTGTCCGGTGTTTCTTTGACCGAATCTGATTGTGTGTGTGTGTGTGTGTGTGTGTGTGTGTGTGTGTGTGTGCGATTTCGTGTCTTTGCTGCAGACATTCCACATAGATGTTGTGCCAGAGATCAATTTGCACAGTCACGCGTGAAACTCCATTCGCCTTTTTGATAATCTTGCCGGATCCAATCACGATCGAATACATTTTGGTATTCCTCGATATGTTTACCCCCAGCACTCATCTTTGAACTTACCAAGAATCTTTTATGTTCGTTACTAAACAGTGGATTATCTTACGGATATTCTCTGGTGTCAAACTCATTTACAACCGATGTCTCATTCATGTCCGCGTACATGTCATTGGTTATAGGTGTCAACAAGGAATCCGCATCCGTGTATAACATTTTTACATTGTTACAGTACTGAGGTTTGATATTATCTTAATACAGCTCGCACATTAGTAATCTGGATAAGTCCAACACGAACGCACCAATGTAAATGGACATTGTCAGCTTAAGTTTCAATTTTTGCTGTATCCACCATCAAAGATCTTTCTGGACTCGAATGACCCGGCCGCAATGAGCTTTCGAAGCTTGTCTTGTTCACTATCACAAACCGCGTTGTTCATGAGCTTGAAGAAATATTTCTTAGAAACGCTGGATGCAGCGATACGCAGATATGTATTTATTTTTCGATATGGCGCCATCTAGGTGCTCTGGCGAAACTGTAACACCCAATGGATCCGTGACACACGCATACCAAAACCAAATACAACTGCAGGTTTCGTTTCTGGACCACGTAGTTGTCTCTAGTTCTCAGGTTGGATACCAGCTTTTTACATTTTATACACCTGCGTACAAACTCATTTATTATCTCATGTTGATATGGGGACAACCAATCTGGCGGCACCGACAGTGATTTTGGGGCGAACGGAAAGTAATTATGGCTGCTGTAAGGCTCGTCTGAATCCTCCACTCAATCCACTGAAACCCTCCAAAATGCATAGACTGTATCATTGCCCAATCATACAAGTTTGGCGTCAAGATGCATGATGTGACTGTTTGGGACAGAGGGGTCATATCCATCCACGCGCGGCTTATTGGCGAACACTTACCGGGTGCTCACCATTGATACACTGCAACGTCACAGAGGTTTTGACAACAAACACCAATCAAACGTTATTCGTGCGTTTGTAGTTGTCGGCGGAAATACCTTCACGAGACAACGATGAATGAAATTCCTCGATCGGTGGCAAACGAGTTTCAGGAAACTTGTCCCAGTCGCTCATGTGCTTGTAGGGATACACTTCTTTGTGGGAGAGTACCTTGAATCACGTCTGCATGGGCCGAGAGCTGATATCGGATCCATTTCGCGGTAACCTCGGGCGATTTAACAAACACCTCACCGAATCCTTGCCACGATATATATATTGGTGGCTCAACTGTTCGGTCGCATCTGACAACAATGTAACAAAATACGCATAGGACTTGTTCAGCAATGTTCGTTGTATTTGTTTGCTTGTTGGGATTGTCGGTTGCCGACGTGTCTCCCACGGGAATGTACAAACATTCGAAGTCAGAGTAAATGATATACGGTAATTTCATTTTTCGCCGTACTGCAGTAGTTTTCAAAATGTTTTTGACACGTTCAGGCATAATAGTGCATTTTACTGATTCTACTGCAGTAAAAGTTATGCCCTTCAAGTAGCCAACGGGTGCTAAAAACATGCATACAACTTCTGCATGAAATTTCTTACCCTCGTACTTTCTATATCATATATTATTCGCTGAAGGTTTATTATCCACACGTAATGATAGAATGACTCTGTACTGTGTAACAATAACATATCAATATTGAACTTCATACATGTAAGTATAGATCGTTGGATAGGCTGTAGATCCATATTCCAAACAAATACATTAACAGCGATACCGGGATTAAGTTGTTTAAACTTTCTAACATCAATGACTTTTATGGGGAACTCGATGTTCGAGATACGTATTTGAAAAATCAAACAACATCTTTAGGGCTTCTTTAAAACATCTGTATGGCGCATTTAAGCGAAATAGAGATTTAATGTTTTCCATAGCGTCTGAAAGAGTCTATTGGGCTGGTAATTTAATTCCAGCATTGGACTTACTTATAAATTCTTTCAAAATACCATGTGCATCGATCTGTAAATCCTTTACCATTTATAGGCACGCTGTCGGTTGTAAGCTGTTGCATATGAATTTCTTACGTTCAATCTGATGTGTGTTGTCAGTGTCAATTACAGCGGCTTGGTCGCAACCCCAGATGAACCCCTAGCGTGCCAAATGGCATACTAGAAGTCCCAAAAGTTGCGCCAGTCCACAAAATACGTTCTCAAAGAATTATGCGTGCCACCGTACTTTGTAATTGCTGTCGAAATTACATCGCTAATTTGAATTTAATTTCTCATGTGCAACCAATTCAAATTTCGACGTTTCATGAATTATTAAGAAAAATATTATTTTCCATAAGTGTGACCGGACTAGTAATGGACTGGTCACCAGCATGACGCCATAACTGATTAGGCCCCAAGCAGACACAAGAACACATTCTTGAAAAACATGCCCGCTCACACTCCCCATATTAAGCCAGTGTGGAAAGTTACTCCAATTTGAATAAATGATAGTCCTTTCGCTAACAATAATCCGAGCAGCTTTCTACATTGGAAAAAATGAATGGACTCTTGCACAAGGACAAGAAATGTAGAACCCTGTTTGAGATGATTTGGTTCTCCAGGATAATACATTTATTGATTAAATTCTATTTTTCCTCTAAGAAACGACTGGAAGTTGAAAGACAGAACTTAACACATCGTTAAACAAGAACCGACTGTACATTCAGACTGGATATTGATAGATTTGCTTGTGATGATTGTACTGATAATTTCAGATATTGATCAATCTCCAAGCACTGGTAACTTCATTGGGTCTGCAATACATTGTCCAATAATGTATAAACGCGTACGTACTTGTGCCTATACACGTGTTCAAGAATTAGACAGATAATAGAGGTTTTCGTTACGATCCTGGTTAAAGACTTACAGGGGCGCTGTTGGTGAAGCTCATGGTTTACAAACACAGGTTCGCGAGTGGGCTCGCATGTGTGTGCGCATAATGTGCCCACAATGTCATGTTTGGTAGGAGGCTTTAACCCGGATTCAGTAACGAAAATGTAAAACCTCTGTTACCTATCTACTCTTGTTTTGCTTGTAGTTTTAAAAGTTGTTGTTTTTTTTTAAATCCTGGAGTGCATCGTCAGCAAAATATCTTTAGCTACTGTTAGTTTAAAATAATCTTCCAAAAATTCCAAATTCTGTTTTAATAATTGTATTCTTATCCTGTGGATTTGTATCCAAATAATATGGCATGTAATACATCATTTGACATTAACAAGAAATAAAGTTGGGGGTAGCCTTATGAAAATTACAATATTTCAAACAAAATTTTGTCACAAAAGCGCTTGAGCAAATTTTGAAAAACAGGCATATTTCAGGCTTTTGTCATGATTCGTACTACTCACTTTGACCAGTCCAACAATGTATGCCCGCCATGTTTCTCTCTCATGAAACATCTTGCTCTGGAATTAAAAAAGGAGAAAAGAACTTTAATAACATTACAACTGAGAACGAGGAGAACCCAATATTTCAGTTCATGAGTTGATTTTCCCACCTGTACTCATTTAACTCATCTGAAACAAAAGGCCTAAGTTGGCCTAAGATCGTCCTCTTTCCTCACTTCTATAATTTGGCTGAGCATAAAAGCAATGAGACTGTTAATCAGTGGTAGAAAAAAACTTTCATCCCAGCTTTAACTTTATTAAAATAATTAAACCTGATGAAATGGTGTTTTTCTTTAAAAAATGATTTCAAAATTACTTTTTTTTTAATTTTCAGTAAGGTAGCAATAATGAACAAACCTCCCTTAATCCAGATATTTCTACTCCCCCTCCTTTCATTTACATCAATGAAAATTCCAAATAACCGTAATTCTCCAATAATAAGTCTATAATAAATTAATAGCCCATGGCTTACTTTTAAAAAAAAGGTTTTTCAAATATGTATTTCAGGAGGCTTGTTCTGATTAAAAACCCAGCATTCACTTTTCAAAGATTTTACATTAAGGCAGGTCCCCTGATCTCTTCATTGAAAAAATACTCTATATAGTGTTTTCAAAAAAATCATTGAGGAAATAATGTTCCTAATAATTATCATTCAGATTCTGAGACATTCATACAAAATGAGTTCATATTATCCAGGGTTATTGTACTGAAATTTATCACTTAAATATTTCACAAAAAAATTAGAATTATGTTATAAGCATAAGGTTTTAATGAAGGAACAATTGGCCACTATATACGCACACGTAACATCACTATTGTTGAGGTGATCGTATAAATTAACATTACTTTTCATATTAAGTTACCTTGAATCTGTTTCTTCTGTTTGTTGCATAAACATCAAACTTGTAACCATTCTTTGCATCTCCATCTCGGACTCTGAACTTTGTATGGCTGTCTAAGGTTATGAGCCCCACTTGCTGTAAAAATAAATAAAGACATCAACAGATTTCTTCATGGATAAGATTTAATGAAGTCAAAACTCATTTATCCTGGCAACAATTAGTCTTTTCTAAAACTAAAATTCAAGAGACATTCTTAAAACTTGAGTTCGTCCATGTAACAACTGAGCACACATTCAAATTTTGCAGGACAAGTAACATACTTGCGCTAAATCATTACTGCTCCAATGTATGATACTTACTCTTTAATGGAAAGAAATAAAATTCATTCGTTTATGTAGTTTAGCACATGCCCTTTCTAGGTCACAAAATGGTCCAATATGTAGTTCAATAACCGTCATGCATGAATTCTCAGAATTATTATACCTGTTAACTCTTTAAAAATGCTTGTAGTGTTCTTACAATTTTTTGTGCCAATTGACATTGATTCTAAATATTCTTATATTTCAGAAGGGGTTGGGATGGATCAATGTATGAGGAATCAAATAAATTAAGAAAAGTATATAAATTAATCAAATTGTACAGAACTTTTATTTTATATGTTTTTCTATAGGGTTCTGTACAGATTTTTTGAAGTTCTAGTTACATTTAACATGAAACGTAAATATGTGATGTACATAATGCCACCCGCTTGTACAAAATAAGCCAATTTTGCCAGGGTATATACAGCACACAAAATGAGAGTATTCTGTCCTGAAAGATGTAATATTTATGTAACCAGACTCTGTTAACTCTTTAGTATTGCGCAAGCTAGTGACTCAGTCATGTAGCTCGTATAGTTTATTTTTGTCTATATAAAAGTAAAAATTACAGAAAGTGGAACAGGCATTACCATTTTAATAGAATACAATGTTGTTTGATACACAATGTTGTAGAATGCACAATGTTATCAGATATACAATTTTGTCTGGCACAAATTGATGTCTGATACACAATTTTGTGTAATATACAATGTTGTAGAATGCACAATGTTATCAGATACATAATTTTGTCTGATACACAATGTTGTCAGATACACAATTTTGTCTGATACACAATATTGTAGAATGCACAATGTTATCAGATTGCCTAGTACACAATGTTGTCAAATACAAAATATTACACATGTAATTCTTATCTGAATGAAAATTGCATTTCTGAATAATACCACAGTATTCATGATTATTATGGCGTACTAACGTTTAATACTGTCGCACCTATTGAATACTAAAGTTGGATTTGTTTTCATCCCTGTGGAAGCCGAATATACGCCCAAGGATTAGAATACTATGTTGATTAATCAGACTGCAAAAAAGTATTTTCAAAATGGGAAATATACTGAGCTACAAATTTCCATCAGATAGAAAATGCCTGCAAAGTCCTCAGAGGTACCTAACGGTCAAACAAGACTGGCTTTACTTGTAAGGAGTAATGTCACAGACACATGATGAACGCCAAGCATCAGACACCGATTACGTCACGGGTAAATGACACAAGTTAATATTGAAAATAAAAACCATAGCCTAAAGAAAATAAGCATTCAGGGTGACAAAAGTTCCTCAGATTACTGACAAGACCCTTTCCGACACATGATCCTGTACATCATACTACGAAGATTTTAATAGTTTCTCACAATATTGAAATACAAGCGTTAAACTTCACGTTAAAGGCATACACCATGCCAGGTCGATCATATTTTTACTTGTGGCTTATGGGCATGACGGTGTGAATTCCCCACAAAATCAACAGAAATTAAACAGTTATTATTTATTATTATCTCCTTATTGAATGACTAAGCATTTGAAGACAGATATTATTTCCAATTGACAGATACCTGTTTCCGATATTGCAGGTTTAAATAATCCCCTAGCGCAAGTGATGACGGCAGAATGTTGCGTCATAAAAGCATTCCACACGCGGGCTTCAAACACGAGGTATTTGTTGTGAGAGATAAATACCTTTTTTCCATGTGTTCTATAGGGAGATGAAACGGGTTCATGTTAGAATCAGACACAGATAAAACAACAAGAATTGAAAAATTATATACTACATTTCTGTTGAAAACATTGAACCATTTTTTCAAACGATACTGCACTTCTAACTTCAGTATCGATCGGAAGAATTAGTATTTATCGATTGATATAGATACCGTTTTTCAATTTATTACTTATTAAATAAATAAACCAAAATTCGGGGGAAATACACAATCGTGTGCAAATAGGCCACAAACCAAAATGCAACCGAGTATTCACGTGGGGATACGAAGGGTATTGGAAAAGCTTTAGTATTTTTTAAAAACATTTTTGTTTCCTTTGATCCTGTCAATAATTCTAATACCGATTGATCGACAAAATAGCCTTATGTGTATATATTTTGTATGTTCACTTTTGTTACATGTCTGTAGTTTCTATTTTAGATAGATTGCATAAAAGCTATAAAAAGGTGTATACAAGTTTTAATTTCGATATTAATAATAATCCTGTTTACGAGTTTGAAATAATTTCTGGTTGGATCACTAATTCGGGTGGTTGACTGCTACAATGTAAGTCACGTGGGGAGGTATTGTGAAATGTGGGGATGAGTGAAGTTTGTCACGTAGGGTTATATTGCGACATTTGGTCGTAATAGATTCTTGACGATATATATATATATATATATATATATATATATATATATATATATATATATATATAAGGAGAGAACGGAGCAATTAATTTATTCTAATTATTTATTTCGATTTTTCTTGTTTTATGTTCAGTCTGAATATGTAGTTAATGTTGTGTGTTGATTTTTGTTAGAGAGGAACTGTTTAAACTATTAGAGTTACAGAGTGCTCATATTTCTGGACAATCTCATTATGATTCATGAAGACTGCTGACACATCATCACATTCGAGGATACGGGCACATCAGTAGCACATTCTGGATCTGGAAATTCATTCGGAATACTTTTTTTGGACTTGCTATAGAACGTTTTTGGGATTATTTTGGATTTAATTCATACTACTGTACGTTCCTCTCAAAGTTTCACATTTTAACTATGAGAATTAAATTATTTGTACAGTTATACAAAAAATACTGGTTTTGATCTTTTCTGTTACTTAATCTATGATCATATAGTCGTAACAGTTAAATAAAATGATCTGCAGCTGCACCTACAAGAGGCCGAACACCTGCAGCAATATGCGTGTGGCGTAACATAAGTCAGTGAAAGTGAATGTCGGACAAAGAGAACAATTCTGTATCTGAGTAAAACTGTATACTGTACCACTCGGGCACTCTTAGAGTACTCTCATACTAATATCAAGGCAAACTGTATACTGTACCACTCGGGCGCTCTTAGAGTACTCTCATACTAATATCAAGGCAAACTTGCATAAAGTTCACGGAGATAATTCTTTGACATATTCTATGGTTCTGAGTTGGTTTTACGCTAATACATGGAAGATAATCAACGTTCTGGAAGAACTCTGCGATTTGCACGGAAAGTGACTACTGTGAAGGTGGAAATTGATGAAGATACTCAATTCACAGCAGAAGATATTACTTTATCACGAGCATTAATTTGTCAGCTATTTTTAATATATTCAATTAATCATCAAACATTTGTGCAAGAAAGGTCCTACGTTTGTTTACGGCAGATCATAAACATTTTCGGGTTGAAATTGCCAAACAGCTACTCACAAGATGCGAAATAGTGACCACGGACGATTGAATGAGACTGCCACAGGTAATAAAACGTGGATTTACTTTTCTTAAACTCGAATAAAGAGAAAATAATAAAGTTAGGATCGGCGGAAACGTAGCCGGACTGAGGGCAGATGTTTTGAAAGCCGGAGCGCGATTGGAAGTGTAGTTTGTTTTCTAGTGTAGGCACAACATACAAAAAATGAATACAAAATGCCATTTAATAATTTGATAATTAGACTGAGAAAGCGTGTAGAGGCGCATGGGGAGTCCTTTGAAGGGGTGCACAGATGTTCAGTTATAAAGAAATTTGTTATACACAGCACTGATAATCACAACTTTTTGAATACCCCTCGTACCACCGCTAACTTGTTACTTTGTTGTACAGTATGACGCAATGCAGTATGGAGAAGTAATGGAGAACAACAAATGATGTGTTTTGTCACCTCTTAACCCCCTCACAACAAATCTGTAA
>JAECUM010093942.1:0-16386 GCA_016617855.1 Megalonaias nervosa | reverse complement strand
TATCCACATTCGCCGAATCCTAGACTCGAACCCACGCAGACAGAGGTGAGATGGCAGTGATCCGTAACGGAGAGCGTTTTAGACCACTCGGCCACTCGCGGCCCCGTTCAAGAAAAGGTTCAAGAACTACTTACACGGTTTGGAAAGGAAATAGGTGTAGATGCAAAATAGGTTTTTGAAACAAAAATTACTTACATGTGTGGAGATTTATGCCATTCAAGGAAATGAATAAAATACCAAAAAATGACGATTTGGTTTCTTGTATGCAAAAGAGTCAATAATAAACCGACATATAGATAATCAGTATAGGTCACGGCAATGCAATCTTGATAAATATAAGTTTAAGATATGCCCAATAAATATGCCAGATATAAATTAATTTGAAATTGAATTTAACATATATGTACATGGTTATTAGCCAATATTTGAGTGGAAGGCTGTGAGCTTTTCGCAGAAATTTATTATGCCAGTTGGAATAACAGACGAAGATAATCATCATTATTGTGGGATAAATATTTTTTCAAGGTTGGTGTCATTTCAAATAAAAAAGACGAAAAAATCCTACTGCAATAAGTGCCAGAGCTGTTATATTCAAAACGAAATTTAGCAGAACACATCATACGATTAAACAGCTAACAAAATAGACATAATGGCAGAAATTTTTCCTTCGTTAAATGTAAAACTTACAAAAATCACATAAAGGTTCGTTTTGTTTTATATTATGAGTTTGAAAGTATTGTTTAGCTGATAAGCAATTGCAAACACAACTTATTTAGTCATGGAGAGTAAAAACTGTAAAACACACGCCATTTTCTTTGCCTAAAATCTATTATTTGGAAGAAAGGCTTGAAATTGCAGTTCTGAAATTTTGGAACACCCCACCCCCAATACTTGACCTGATCCGGCCCTTTACTAGTTTGTCTTTGAAAGCTTTTGCAACAAAAACTCTAGTATGGTTGTGCCAAACACTGTACAAGCGTGAGAAGTTATTATTCCTGTAATGTCCACAACCCCTAAACTAGAATCGACAAAACCTTTCCACACACATGCTATACCTACTTTTACACAGTTTAAAGATGTATATGTTGTTGTTATAATTTTCTGACAACTCTCTAATGTTATATCGCTATAGGTAAATCAATTTTTATTTCATTAATTTTTATAATCCTGAAATGAATAACATTCTTTGTAGGCAATTTATCACTTATAAATATACACTAGCTAGTCACTTCGTGTTTTGTCTGGATATATCCCTTGTGCAATTAGACTGACAAAGCCGAACTGAGTAAAATAAATTGAAATAACCCTATGAGTTGTGGAGTCTATTTGAAAAAAATCCTCTTCAAAAGCATACTGTAACTTACTGTAAGAGTTGAGTTCCATGGTGCATGGTAAATAGCGTTTATTACGATGTTCGGTTCTTTTCCCATTTATTATTATTATTACAGAGTTTATTAAATTTACTCACAAATCTACTATTTTATCTACAACATTTCAGAAATGGATTATTCTTATTGGTTGGTGGATTCGCTTTATTTGACTCTCTAGAGAATATGGTTAGTTGTCTCCCTCACTCATTCACCTTTATGAGATATTTTTAAGCAACTTATGTAACATATACACTTACAGCAATAACTAAACCAATTGTCAAGTAATAAATGGTTCCCCTTCATGTGAGCCCAGTCCATCCTGTTCAAGATCCTACTACTGATGCTACTGCTACATTACAGCAAGATACTACTGCTACATTACAGTAAAGATACTACTGCTACAGTACAGCAAGATACTACTGCTACAGTACAGCAAGATACTACTGCTACCTTACAGCACTACTATGTTACTGCTACATACTACAGCAAGATACTACATTACAGAAAGATACTACTGCTACATTACAGCAAGATACTACTGCTACATTACAGCAAGATACTACTGCTACATTACAGCAAGATACTACTGCTACCTTACAGCAATATGTTACTGCTACATTACAGCAAGATACTACTGCCACATTACAGAAAGATACTACTGCTACATTACAGCAAGATACTACTGCTACATTACAGCAAGATACTACTGCTACATTACAGCAAGATACTACTGCTACAGTACAGCAAAATAATACAGCTACATTACAGCAAGATTCCACTACTGATGCTACTACTACAGTACAGCAAAATACTACTGATACAGTACAGCAAGATACTACTGCTACAGTACAGCAAAATAATACAGCTACATTACAGCAAGATCCCACTACTGATGCTACTACTACAGTACAGCAAAATACTACTGATACAGTACAGCAAGATACTACCTTATAGAAAGATACTACTGCTACTGTACAGCGAGATACTACTGCTACAGTACAAGATACTACTGCTGCAGTACAGCAAGATACTACTGCTACCTTACAGCAAGATACTACTGTTACAGTACAGCAAGATACTACTGCTACCTTACAGCAAGATACTACTGCTACAGTACAGCAAGATACTACTGCTACCTTACAGCAAGATACTACTGCAACATTACAGCAAGATACTACCGCTACAGTACAGCAATATAATACAGCTACATTACAGCAACATCCTACAAAATACTACTGCTACAGTATAGCGAGATACTACTGCTACAGTACAAGATACTACTGCTGCAGTACAGCAAGATACTACTGCTACATTACAGCGAGATACTACTGCTACATTACAGCGAGATACTACTGCTGCAGTACAGCAAGATACTACTGCTACATTACAGCAAAGATACTACTGCTACATTACAGCAAGATACTGCTGCTACATTACAGTAAAGATACTACTGCTACATTGCAGCAAGATACTACTGCTACAGTACATCAAGATAATGCTGCCACAGTACAGTTATATATTACTGCTACAGTACAGGAATATTCTGGGGCCCTGAGTGGCCGAGTGGTCTAAAGCGCTCTCCGTTACGGATCACTGCCATCTCACCTCTGTCTGCGTCGGTTCGAGTCTAGGATTCGGCGAATGTGGATATGTGAGAAAGCTTGCCAGTAGCTGGGTCGATGGTTCTTTCTGGGGATTTCGCGGTTTCTTCCTCCACCATTAATACTGGCCGCCATGTATAGCCTATCGTGTGCTGAAAAATGGCGTTAAGCCCCACAACAACAACAACAACAACAGGAATATTCTACTGTTACATTACAGCAACATACTACTGCTCTTTGAAACTTTATTAAAATGTTTACTTTTAATCACTAAAATAACAAAGACGTTGTAAAAACAATAAATTACAGCAGCTCCTGCAACCACAGACATAATTATAAGTGCTTATTTATTTGTCTCATTAGCTGTATCATTGTTAGACTACCACCATTTGTATCTTACTGACCTTTCTCAGTCTTATCATTATTGTTTCCAATATCATTAGTTAAACTGCCAGAATTATTATTCGGGTTGTTATAACCGATGTCTGCCATTTGAAAGATTATTTTAGACTTTTTATTTACTCTTTGTTTTAAACTAATCCGACGACTTTCGTATATTATTATTATTATTATTATTATTATTATTATTATTATCACTAACTATACTTTTCTTTACTTATATATTTTAATCAGTATATCACTATTAGGATACTGACACTGCCAACTGTATAGTTTAGTCTAACTCTTCAGTAAGAAAAATAGGGATGAAATCTTGTTTAAAAGTTTTCATGTGAGCCATAACCTTGTTCAACTAAAATTAATTTTCTGTGTCTTGCACATTAGGAACAAAATAGGTAGTAGTTGTTCCATTTTGTTGTGGGCACATGAAATACATGTCACATACGACTTAATAATCTGATTTACACGCGCTATTCATTCATCTGTTATTATGGCGTTATCTTCTGGAAAGACGTATGTCCAACATATTTCATTTGTTTTCTATACACGAATTAGCTCTATCCTTTTTACTTTGTATAAGTAAATTTGTAGCATAAGGGTCATTAAATCGTTGTGGCATTACACGCACGATGCAGTTCTGTCAGATAATTGCTCCATATAAGGTTTGCCTGTAGACTATTAATTATAAATGTTGATTTTATTGCTGTGAATTACTGGATGTCCGTTAGAAATAATCTTTTTATTTCACTAGACTGAAAAGATATATCATCTTAATGGCCGTCAATAGAAACAGATAACATTATGACCAAGAAATTCGACACTATTCTTCGATGCTTACTTAGTCGAGTGGTAAGACGAATCCAAGAAGGTACAGGTTATTCTATTTTTTTAAAATGTGTTCGTTAGCTTTAAATTGCATTATGTTACTGTTTATATTTTCTGTGCAAATATTAATTACAAAACACATAAGAAAATAAGGGTATCTACTGACATCATGCGAGATCCAGTGAGAAATCTGGTACTTCATTCTGTTGTACATCGTGCTAGCCAATAACTTTCAGCATAAAATAAAAACGAAAATTTGCTTACTACGAGTGAATAACGGATATATTTCATCTCGAGGCTGAAAAAGTTAAGTTTTTAACGCACTCGATGAAATATATCCGTTATTCACTCGTTTCAAGCAAATATCCTATCTATTTTTACCGGTTGGGTATCTCCAATCATAATGATGAGGAATACTAAAGATATAACTTATAACATTATATTGTTGTAGAATAATCTTGTTGTTCATATGATTGGAAGATTACCTATCAGTTAAAGGTACCCTGTATTCAGAGAGCAGTTTTTATATTTTTGAAAACAGATATGAATCCTGTATCGTTATTGTACAGACTCAGGTATGCTCGGACCATGTAAATGCCAGGAAGATATTCCGTAGCCAGATTTTGCAATCAATGCTGTCCAATTTAATTAACTGTGCCAAGATTTCATATTATACTGTATTCTGTATCTCATCATATAATTAACACAATTAAATTCTGAAGTGTAACTATCAAGCACATCTGGTTTGTATAAAATTGTCCGCTTCTGCGCAGTATATCTTTATATAGTTTATAATCCAGCTTCTATTCCTTTGTCAAGTGGCGCATTAAAGTTAATCGCTGGACAAAAGTAAGGTACAGTGTTTTTTTGGTTTTTAGCTCTACTGATTATTGACCAGGAGGGCATAAAAGATGGTCTGTTGTCCATCGTCTGTTCGTTAGGACAAGTTTGTTATCGCTGCTCTTCTTAAATAACTTGGAGAAGTACGATGAAATTTACACATGCAGTAATCCCATGATCCAGATGGTGCTAAATGAAAATAGTGCAGCCCAGACATCCAATATTATATGATATCTAGTTGGTCCTGAATGAAAACAGTGCCGTCCAATGTAACCATTTAGCAACCATCTTAAAAATGTTGTTGTCACTAGACCAACTGAATTAAAAATCATATTGAAAGTTGCCCTACTCCCGCTAAAAGGTAAATTAATTATACTCCTGAACAAGCAGCTGCCATATCCATTCCAGCAGATATGGTTGGCATGCCTGTCTCTTCCCAACTTAATAAAACGTATAAGTGACGTTATGCTTTATCCTCACACCTCCATACTGTTTGACCTCTTTAATCAGATCATTCTCAAATTCGTTGATCTTTTGCAATCTGAGTATTATACCTGATATGTCTTCTAATAATGGATATATGGATGGTGCAGAAGTATATCGTTTGCCATCTAGAGATATGAAAGTGATAGATTAGATTTTGGTTTGGGCTTAAATGGTGGTTTAAATATTTTAAATCTAACGGGTCTAGTTTGCTTTGGTTATTTTTTCAAAATAGAAATTATATACATTAGTTCACCAACACTCGTTTAATTATTTATTAATATTTTGGGGTAAGGTACCACATCTCAAGATGTAATCAACTGTATACTCACTCAAACATACAGGTATAACTCACTTAATAACGTCTTCAATAGACATACTGGTTGATTGACAAGCATTAAAATTTCAATACCTTCCAAAACAGAGAGAGGTAATCAAGAGTTATTTCGAATTTGTATCATCTGATGTTCCGATAATTTGATAATTGAATACTTACAATATATCTGTTAAAGGAATTTCACATCTCATATATTGTATAGTAGGTTGTGTAGATTGTATTAATTTCACACATCGTTAATTATATGACATCATAATATACTACAGTATGATAACTAGAATGTCTCCACTATCTAGACAGTAGTACATATTTGAATTAATTGTTTTCCCTTCGTAAGACCTATCTTGTTCGATCGTTTCCAGTTTTTCCATCCTTTCCATCTTTAATTTATCTGCGTTAGCTGACTTGTACTTTTGGGAACGCTTATTATGTTGCCTGCCATGTTCCACATGTAAGTGTCTCTTTTATCTTTGGTTAGGATTCCTTTTCAACCCTCTTTTCATACCTGATTCGCACTTGCTCACCTTCCATTTAAATTTAGAAAATATATGTTTAAAAGCTATTCAATATCAGTTGAATTATATTAATGTTCCATATCCTGACTCAATGGATGCTAAAAGATGTTAAACAAATGACAAACTGAACAAGTATTAATGAGTTTTTCTAAACCATTCGAGTCTTCAGACCTTGTAAATGTGAATACAATAAAAAGTGGACATACAGAAATAGAGATCATCACTATAAGTTCATGAAAGACTGGGGGGACAAAATAATGAATATTATACATGTTGGCGTGAAGAAAATAAATAATACAATCATGAATACTTTTAAAAACAAATGCTAGTATGGTGAAAACTGCAGAATATTTCAGAACATTAAATGTAGAATTGTCAGCATACCAAATCCGATAAAACATGAAATTATTTGTTGTTTCATCGATTGACTTCTTTTGAAGGCGACCGAATTTTACAGCCATTGATGTTTCCAACCCTGGAAAGCAAAGTGATTTCATCCCTGGATAAATCTGGAATATATGGGTGCAAGCGAAGACAAGAGTAAGAATGACAAGATGCTATCCTAACATCAAAATAGGTATTTCATGGATTTAATCAGGTCAGGGAACTGATATGCAGATGAAAATACTATTTAAGCTAATGTTGTAAGAAGTACAGAGCATCAAAAACTAAACAGTTGCTGCACATTTATTAGTCTAAATAATTACAACGAAAATACCGAACTAAAACTATTTTTGAAATTCTCCATTTATTCTATCACCTCTACCACCTTCGCCTCCACTGCATTTCCGTTTCCTATGTGTTTAAGAATTATAAAGCTACCACTTAAAGCTTGCAATCGTAGGTCTAGCTTGACTGATAAGGATCCTGCGAAAGATACCATTAGACACCATGTAATCTCCGTTTGTGTTCTCTTTGCAAAGAGTCTAGATAGTGAACTTGCAGATATTTATACACCTCAATCATTCCACTCATAATAATAATATCAAAGAAAGATTTGGACATTTTGGCTGATCTCGAGGACAAAAACAACTCATATCTTTCTTCTTTACGTTGTCTTCCACTCTGTCAAATTTGTTTTCAGTAAACATTTGTTATCATTTGTTTGAACGTTCATTTGGATATGCTAACTCTTGTTTGTACTCATCAGTTTCAGAGTTCCCGAATGTGTTTTAAGTAAGATCATCTTCTACGTAATCATAATTCCTCTGCCAATTTCTTCTCAATTAGATCAGCAGGTGCGAGAAACAGAAACAATGATAAATGAATTTTATGACAGGGCTTTAAAGATAAAATACCCAATAGATTGCATGCATTTTTTAAAATGAGCGAGAAATTAAAGAATTTGCTAAAGACATTTGCAACATCTGTTGCTGAGTGAGTATTGAAAACTTGAGAGCACAAAGACCTGTAAATGAGTTGCACAAGGAGTTTTCGTTGTGAGACTATAACCATTTTTGCCCAATTTGTCCGCATAATTCTTGTTCACTTCTGTTCTTTTGGTTCATTATCAACCTTATTACGAAGTCTTATACTTTGTCATCTGCATGAATACCTTGTCTCGCTACATCGGTCTTGCTCTTATTTAATCCTAAAGTGCAGTTATTTGATGGCTTTTCATGTTGGTATTGTACTCTACGATGCTACCAATTTTCATAACTTTATCGCGAGGTAAGAGAAAGATACCATCGTTACCAAAGGCAAAGTCCAATTTAATACTTAAATCCGTGATATATTGATGAAATTTACTTAATATGCCTTCATCTCGGACATAACCTTTTTGACACAATACTAAACCCCTTATTATCTATTTAGCTGTGTCTTGTAAAGTAGTCAAAGATTGTGTAATACTTGTCATGTTAGAAAGCTGAACACCCAGTATCAATATCACATGCGATATAATAATTTGATTTAGTCTTTGGTTTTGCTTTTTCTTTAGTCCGTTGATATCTTGTGGAACCCGCTAATTCTTTTAGTGTTGTCTTTAGAGCTATTTTTATTAGCACTATATCGTGACCACCATCCTCTAATCCACCATGTGTCAACTTCATATCGTTTATTTATTTCATCATTAGACCTCTCTCTCTCTCTCTCTCTCTCTCTCTCTCTCTCTCTCTCTCTCTCTCTCTCTCAGACACCGATATTCTTGATATTTACTTTTGAAGTGGTATTCCTATTTTATGTACTACTCATTTCAAAGCCATCGCGATATTTCTACTACCTAGTGAAATTAATTCCTTGTTTTCTATACTATACATTCATAGCCTCTGCAATTATTTTTACTTAGAGTGAAGTGGTATCTCTGTTATTTATGCTCTAAATTTATAGCCATTGCTATTCTTTCTAATCATTGGTGAAGGGTACCCCTGTTTTGTGAGCCTTTTCGACAAGAAAGGGATATCGCGTTCAAAATGTATCTCAAAAGATGATTGCTCTGCGAAAATGCAAATATACCTATATGATAATGTTAATGCACCTACTAAGAGGAAACGATAATGAAATTTTTACATAAATAAAGAATATAATCAAATGGAACAAAGAAAAACCAAAAATGACGTACCCTTCCCAAACTGCCTAATCTTTATGTTAGAACCCGATTAGATTGATAAAACTATAATTTCACAACGTCAAAGAAATATGGTCCATACCGATATTTGATCACTTATAGTTCCTGATTACCTTATTTTGTTTAATTACAGTAATATGATTAAACATCGCCCAGATTTTCCATCTAAATTTATCTAAATTCTCACAGGACATTATTCTCCGTTAGCTTTCCAACAAAAGAACATACTCAATTTCCTACAATAAGATTTGTTTAACAAATGTCATTTGGCAAAACTTGAAAAGATCTGATCCTTTCGAGAAAAGTAAACATCATCTTTCCTTTCATCTTATCAGACACATCATGAACGTAAACAATTACTGTAGAGAAGGACAATGCATGTGTTTTGTTGGATACCTGAATAAATGTATGTTCAACACCAACTAATGTACAAAAAGTACAATTGATTGAAAATTTGATTGACTGCTTGCTATTTCAGAGGGACTGGTTATTAAAATTAAAACAGCACTTGATCACAAATAATCAAAAGTTCAATGCAGATTCCCTTTAAATGATAGCATTACCTGAATGTGAACAATCGAAGATAAGTGCACCTTTATGAGTTTAAAAAAAAACAATCCGTCAAATTTGTTCAGAGTAACTATCAGGCAGGTAAGGTCACCGTACCATAGTCATAGATCTGAACAATCTAGTCCAAACTATAGTCCAAATACTTGGCAAACATAACTAGCTATCGTCTCCAACACATCATATGTTGGTATATTTTTATTTATAAAGAGAGAAAATACAATAATTATTACAACAATCAAGTCACAGAAAAGAATACCGTATTCTACTGTCTGAGACGTTAGCAACGGACAATACTCAATCAAGTATTATCCTGGCTTAAAAAGTGAAAATTTGGACTAATTTGCACCGATTTATCAAGTATAATAATATTTTTACGAGATAATAATTTACTATTTCTATAATAAAATACTCTATTTCCAAACTATGGGTAATTATAAGTTTATTGTCCTAATCCCCAACTGCATTCATTTCGACAACTCCTTCAGGAAAATAAAGGTTGCATAAAAAAAGCTCTTATAATCTAATATTAAATATTCACTGAGAAAGAATATAACTAGCATGAGCACGAATGAAATTACTGGGGGAAAATACGTAGACACAAATTAATAAGGCAGAAATTCTGTTCATTGGAAATATAAATTTGAGTGGGAAAGAATGTAGCGGAACCCTTTTTCACAAACCTTATAGGGGATTACTGTTTGCTGAAACCAAATTTTATTAAAAACTGTAATAAATGATAAGGTTCTAATAGTTTTTGAAATTTAATCAGGAAAACAAAACAATAATTTTATATCAATACAGTTTGATTAAATGCAAAGAAAATGTATACAAATTGCAAATAAAACAATGGATAGTTGTTTGATTGAAATGTAGTTTTAGACTGATTTAATCAAAACGTTCATAAGTATAAAATAATGATGAATTTCTCTTTAGCTTGACTATTAACGTGATGACAACAGCAATTAATTCTCACCAATGCAAACAACACCAAAGTGCTAGGGTCACAACCATTACTTCCGGTTAGGAATATAATCCCAGTTTATTTTTCAGGCTTGTTTTTTCCTCACTAGTTTTGGGGACGATACTTGGCTTAGATTTAGTCATCATTGTTATTCATTTAAAGACAATTGCTTCTTTTTGTAGAATGTGAACATTATAGTGTGGTTATCTTTGTGTGTTATTGCTACAGAACACAGTGAATAGTGAAGCACAGATGCTGGCCCGTTAGTGAAATATGTGACCCATGGCACGTTGTTTTGTTTACAATACAGCCTCTCAAAAAAATCGACAAGAACTTCACCATGAGTTCATATAAGAAGGTACTTCAGATCAACATTTGATTTATTAGGATCTGGAAACAAGGGAAAGTTTAGTACCGACAAGCAAATATGAGGACTATATAGGGAAAATAATAGTGATCTGAGTTTATCGACCAATAGAAGGAAATACCTCTTTTGGGTTTATCATACGGATCAAAAGGTAATTTGACGTAAAGATTATGTCTTGTTACCCACTGAACGTCAGGAGTAATGAATGAAAGTTAACTTGACGTTGAGATTATGTCTCGTTACCCATTGAACGTCAGCAGTAATAAATGAAAGGTAACTTGACGTTGAGATTGTGTCTCGTTACCCGTTGAATATCAAGAGTAATGAATGAAGCAATAATGTATTGAAATGAAGGCAGGATAGCATGAGCAGTTATGATTGAGACAACGAGTGTTTTAATTTGGAAAACTGTATGAGAATACAAGTTTGGCAAATTTTATACAGATTTTGCGTGCTCAGAAGCATAGGTACCTCACGTTTGTGTGTCTTTTCTTTCCAGTATTACTGTAGTTGTGGATATCAAGATAACTGAAGCAAAAACAAAAACGCTTTTAAGATCAAGAATTTCCAAGAGTTTTTTAAGATGACATTTACTTTTATAGATTCCCATACGATTTTTTTAAAATACAAATTGCAGTATATGTAATAGTTTTGTACAATGTTTGGCATCCTGAATATTCAGTTTTCTTGGTAATGAAAGGTTAAGGTTTTGACGACCAAAGGTAAAGCCATATTGCCAAATGATGTGGTGAGGTCGCTAAATGTTATAACATACAAATAAATAAAGTAGTTAATATAGCTTAACAAGAATTGAAAAAATTTCGTTTATATAAATTTTTGAAATAAAGAATAGCTCACTCGAATTTCATGATGGCAATATTCTCAGATTTTAAGTGCAACCAACGGTTCATTACTGGCTCTGCTAGGATTGTCCGGGGGATTTTGTTATTAATTCTTGAGAGGATACAGAGCCTACTGTGTTTAGCTGAAATAATTTGTTTATAAGTCAATATTTCGTTTGAAGTTGATACTTGTTTTCAGGAATAGTCGTGTGCATGTGGGGAAATATTTCCTTCTTCTATGGCCCAGACATTTATCTACGTAGTTATCTCCCTCTCTATATATATATATTTATATCGACCGCTCCGGTGGCCTAGTGGTTAGAGCGTCCGCCTCGGATGCGGGAGGTCGTGGGTTCGATCCCCGGTCGAGTCATACCAAAGACTTACAAAAATGGTACTAACGGCTGCCTCGCTTGGCGCTCAGCATTAAGAGGTTAGTGTTAGGACTGGTCGGCCTGGTGTCAGGATAATGTGACTGGGTGGGACATCATGCTACATGTCTGCGGCATGATGCCCCAGTGCTAGACATCACTATAAACTGGCACACTGCAGACATCGTAGCGATATGACTGAAAAATTGTTAAAGCTACGTTAAAAATCATAATCACATCCTCACATATATTTATATCTCTCCGTCTGTCATTTAGGTTACTAGTATGATCATGTACTCTCTTTCTCTCTCACACTCAAGCTATCTCTCTATCTATTTATCATTGATTTCTATGTGAGAGAGAAAATGTGGTCAAGCAATTACCAGAATGATTCTGATGAAGAAGAAAGAAAGCGTATTTCTTCAGTTCAAAACCTAACATGGGTAGAGTATCAATTTGTGATGAATGGAAAATCATATTTTTATATACGCAGTTATTTATACTTTTGTTTCACTTTTAGACTCAGTTTTTGAAGTTTATCCCTTGAATTTATTACTTGTTACCATGTCGAAAGTTTCGCCTTTTCTTCCAATATGTTTTTGTACTTCTACGTGATAGCTTTTTCTACCACCTGTATAACACAATAAACGTTGGCTTTCTTGCTAGAAATGCACAACAACAGTGCCGAAGGTATACATTCTTAAAATACTAATCGTGGAGCTGTCTCTGGCAGCCTACGGCGACAATGTTCGATTTTCTAATATACTAGTCAATTATTTTATGCAAATATGTAAATTATTATTTTTTAATTCATACTGAACATGGGCGGTAATGAAACAAGTGGTAACTTGTAGTAGTGGATGGGACCTTGTAGATAACCATGGTTATATCACCCTAATAGAATTCAGAAAGGTTACCGATTTGGTTCAATATTATTCATAATACAAATGATGAAAGAAAAGATTAATACAAATATTTTCATTGTTCAGTATGGAAGTCGCAACATTTTTACCCTAAAGAGCTTTTAAATTAAACAATTCCACTAAATTGTATAAACTTTAAATATAGCGAATTGCATCACAGAAGCAAATTACTACATCGGCCCAAATGTCGATTTAAATAGATCCTTTGTGTTCTCATGTTTTAAAATTCAGAATTATTTCATTCGCATATTGCTCCAGACGCTTCACTTTACTTCATCAATAACAATATTCTAAAGAGGTCGTCTTTTCTATTTTTCAAAAATAAACAACTAGTGGAGATATTTATTCATGAAGCATTATTTTTCATAAGTTTGTTTTCCTCCTTTTTATCTGTTTGCCAATGTTACACAGTAAGCAAAACTACACTTTCACCTTTTCTCTTAGATAAGTCCATGATTTAGTCTTCAGTAAAAAAAGAAAACAACAAGACCCCCTCCCCCCCAAAACCCCCCCCCCAAAACCAAAGGGCAATATCATGCAAATATGTCAGCCTCTCTTAACTGTTTTTTCACAGTCTCATCTAAATTTTTTTTACTGATTTCTCTCTCTAATCTGTTTTCCCTCTTGGGCATTTCACAAATCATGCATATTTAAACTTCTTATTTTTCTATTGTACACTTTTATCCACATGCCAGATTCGAGAAATGTTTTGTCTTTTAATAAAAGGAACTGTTCTTACTCCTTGATACTGTATTGTTCTTCATCCATCTCCGAGAGGGATCTATATGATTGTTCCGTATTTTATTTTCATACCATACTGTTTTCGGCTGGTTCCCAATTGCAGCACAATTTATTGTAGCCTTTCTAATTCACAGGACATATATTTTACCATTCATATTTTGTTGCTATTGTAGTCTTTTTTCTTCTGCAAATATTATCTTGTTTTTCGTATAGAAATAACTCTTGCTTGACCGCTCCGGAAGCTTAGTGGTTAGAGCGTCCGCCTCAGATGCGGGAGGTCGTGGGTTCGATCCCCGGCCGAGTCATACCAATGACTTACAAAACTGGTACTAACAGCTGCCTCGCTTGGTGCTCAGCATTAAGAGGTTAGTGTTAGGACTGGTTGGCCTGGTGTCAGGATAATGTGACTGGGTGGGACATCATGCTATATGTCTGCAGCATGATGCCCCAATACTAGACATCACTATAAACTGCCACACTGCAGACATCGTAGCGATATGACTGAAAAATTGTTAAAGCTACGTTAAAAATCCAAATCACACACACACACACACACACACACTCACACCTCTTGTTCCTAAAATATGCCTTCCATATCCTCTCTCTTCAAGGTTTTTGCATGGTATCCCTCTTTAAAACCTGCTTTGCTTTTTCGAAATTTAACTCTTTAGGCGATTTTGAAGCTAGGCGTTCCATTGTTTCAGTTGTCTCGTTAGAAAATAGACTTGTCCATGTTTTGATTCGATTTCTTCCTTTTTTGCTTCAATTGCATTCTGTTGAGTTGTATTCTTTTATTAGGTTTGACTGAACGTTAACCAATTTCTGCTTTCATTTTGTGCTTTACAGATCAATCGCACCTGTGTCAGCTTGGGTTCGAGTCTAGACTCAGCCAGCTTGAGCTTGATTTGGTTTTATTCTTTATGGCACAACAACACAAGGAGGTTATTTAGTGCCGAGTCAATTGTACTAAAGTGCCCTGCCCGAAGACACACCAAGGTAGCTGACATATGCTAATCCTATGGTAGGATTATAATAACCCGTACCCTTTCGTTCGTGAGTCCGGCACGTTAACCACCGCTGCTCCACCAACTTGGGCATGTGAGAAACCTTGCCAGTAGCTGCCCGTGGGCCGTGGTTCTTCTCAGAGTCATTTGGGTGCTTCCTCTACCAAATATACAGGTTGCCTGCCTGTTGTGTGCCAAAAAACGGTGTTAAAGTCACAAAATCAATTAATCGACCGCGGACGTAGTTAAACATTTCTTAGCTCTACCTGACTGAAATTCAAAATTGCTGCATCTGCCAATCGTTTCCCGGGATTTTGTACGGGCCAAGGACACTCCGGATGCGTTAGAAATAACAGCTTTTAAAGTTCTGGCAGCATAATTTGATCCTTGCTTTTATAACGATTCTGCAAAAGTTTGAGACGCAGATGGGTAAAAATATTTGTTTATTTTATCAAACTTATTCATGAAATAACAACCCAGAATAATGACGACAAATATATCTCCTAAGTGGTAAAAGTTTTAAATGTAATTAAACTAAAATAGCAAACCTATATTCTTAATTCCAATTTAGCATGAGAAGAGATTTAATAATAATGACGGCAATTTTATTACAATGGCATACTTGAGTTGAGTTGGGAAAATAGACAATAAATAAATGATTCGAATCTTAGTTGCAGGGGCGAACCGTGTTAGACGGTATGGATATATACACTTAATAAACTTCCATATTATGTCTTAATGTGTGTTGAATGTCGTGTGTAATAAACTAAGTTGTAATTTCTGGAAGCAAGAGATACGTTGATCAATATAGACAGATAATAGATAGATACAGGACATTAAGGGCATACATAACATATTAGAGAATTTTAAAAAGGTCATTGGATTTGTTAAATAAATTGCATGATCAAAATGAAACAAAGAAAATTAAGAAAATACGCAAGTAGAAAACATTTATTCCCATTAATTTTATTCAAGTTAAAGAGTTAAATTGCATATTACCATTTCTTGATGTTGTTCATGGCAGCACATAAACACGTAACTATTTCTGTCACAATATGTATTTTGATAGATCCTAGGTGTTGTTATGTCTGTGTTCATTTAGTATTTATTATAAATTTTATCTTCCAATATGACATTCTCAAAATGTCTAGTAATTTATATGACTGTATTTACTTATGTGTAAGAGAGAAAATAAGGAGAAACTAACACACAAAGAAGGAAATTATTTTCTATCTATTTACTTGTACTTTAGTTCACAACTGGGTGGATCAATTGATGAATTATACAAACGCAACACGAAAAAGTAATGATTGGCAAGACCGTAACTTTTGATTACATATCAAGTACTTTTTTATAGGCCAAGGATTACATTGTCATTATTCTCCTGTTTGTCTCTTTGTACTGTAGCACAATAACTTTTACCTCTTTGTCATCTGTTAACAATTGGACTATTCATACCCCAAAAAATAGAGTGGTATATTTTTTGGAAAATTAATTCCATCTAAACTAATCATCATAGTGTATATTTGATGCTCAACAGTTGTAATACTAATATTTGAATTTCCAACACCTACCGACTTTTTCTATTATGAACATAGCTATGTAAACAAATCCTGGCATATTCATTGCTATTCATAATTACTTACAAAAATGGATATATATATATATATA
>JAECUM010093941.1:0-131697 GCA_016617855.1 Megalonaias nervosa | reverse complement strand
ACATTCAAATACCAGATATGTATTACTTGCAGTTTTTGTGTGCCAGTGTCGCATAAGTGCACATTAGATTGCAACAGATTGTCAGAGTCTTTCAGATAATTTGATTTGCTCAGAAAAGAAAATAATTCTGCTTTGGTGTGCCAAATTAGAGTGAAATAAGGGCTGATTCTTCTTTGAATCAGATACTACTATCTTAGTAACAGATCTCATTAGGGTAAATATTTTCTCATTTTCCTATAGTCAGTTTTTATAGAAAGAATAAAGCAACAGAGGATATTAAAGTAACATCTATCTATTTTATCTTGAGTTTTCACCCTACTGGTCATAGACCAGAAGAGCTTGCGCGATGGTTTGTCATGCATGTGTATGTTAACACAAATTTGTCATCACAGCTGCTTCTAAACTACTTGGGGGATTGCCATGAAACTTGATGTATACATTCATCCCAACGTCTAGTTGGTCCTAAATGAAAATTATGTTTGACATCCATTATGGCCATCACAGTGGCCATATTGAAAATGTTGTTCTTACTACTCTGAAGGTATATCAACATGGCACTTCCACTAGAAGACTTAAGATGTCTAGTTGGTCCTAAATGAAAATGGTATCAATTTAACAGCTAATCTGGTCACTACAACATCAAGCTTGATTGTCTCGTCATTGTTACTCTATCTAATGGAAGGTCACATTGACATGGCATTTCCACCACAAGACTTATTATGATGTCTAGTTGGGTCTAACTGAATATGATGCCATTCAGGGATCCAAAATTGCCACCATCATAAAAATCTATCACTACTCCTAACTGAAGCATTTGGGTTTCCACTAAATGGTTGCCATATGTCCTGTGTTTTTCCTGGCCCTTTTTTTTAGTGCTTAAATATATATATGCTGATACGGATACCAAACACCTGCAGTTTTGATCAAAGTTGATACAAGTTTCTGTGTATTGAGATACAGATCTGTGGATTTTAAATCGTGATACATCTGTGAAGTGATGAATTTGCCTCTGCACTAATCTACTTGTGGTTTTCACCAGAGAACTTCTTGCGGTGACTAGTTGATCCTGAATGAAAATTATACCAATCAGAAATCCAATATGCCACCATGGCATATATCTTGAAAAATTTTATCACTACTCCTCCACAGTTGATGGTCATATCATAATGGGGTTTTCACAGACTTCATATGGTATCTGGTAGGTCCTAAATGCAAAATATTGCCCTGCATACTTCCATTATGACTGCTGCAATAAAAATCTTGTAAATCTTGCCACTGATTCTCTTATTTTGACATGGAGTTTACACCAAAATTTCCTCTATTAGTGTCTTGTGTGTCATAAAAGAAATTGGTCCTGATCTTTCATTCAGTAGGGCCACCATTGTGGCTACTTTGAATACCTTGTTGCCCATGAGATGGTTTCAACACTCAGCAGTTAAAAACAAGAAATTGTCTTAGAAATTCTTTTCGGACAGTCGATCATCAGCCCCTACAAGTGACTCGTGTTTATTTTGGCTGCAATTTAAGGTTAATGCCGAAAAGTCTGAAGTCGTCCAAATGCCTGTGATGTAAGATGCATGGTAAGATTGCTTTAATTGCCTGAGTCTTTCATTAGTTCCATTTCTCTTGCACTGTTGTATGTACAGTCAGGTCATCAAACTTGAGTGCATTGATTGCAAGATCTAATAATAGAAAACAAGAAAACTTAGTTAAAATGATTCAGTTTTACTCTAGGGGCTTTTTGGGTTTTGTCATGCAGGGAAGTAACCAAGAAAGCAGTCTGTGACATTCTTTTCCCGATTTCAGGCATGCAGTTTCCTCTTGGCCAAGGTAGTTCCACACTAAACTCAGAAAAAGTACACACAATCAATTGTTAAAACTTTAAATTTAGGTATGGGAGAACAGTGAAGCCAGATTTGAAGCAGATCATGTGTTGTTGGATATCCATTGGTATGTTACCAATTTTGTTTCTGCATAATAACTTGATTTCTCCACTATCAACAGTTGTGGATGGCTTGCACTTGGTGTAAGGAAGAATCTTATTGGTTTTGGAATCAGTGGTAAAGGTCAGTGACTAAAAGAAAAACTCTGCACAACAATTTCAGTTCTCAATCATGTACCTTCACCAAAGTTTTTGGATGAATTGCATGCTGGGTAAGAAAGAAACTTCTTTGATTATGGAGTCAGAAGGTCAGATGGCAAGGGCACAGTGTTTTTTGTTGATAAACAACTTTAGTCCTAGTTCTTTTTGTGGAAGGCTTGCACTTACAGTATGGAAAAGGCCAATTGATTTGGGATTGAAAAGTCAGGGTCATTGTGGTTCAAAGACAAACTTTTTTGCAGTAATACTTTTTATTGGAGCAAGTTTCTTAATTAAACTTTGAATGTGTTGCATGAAGGGCAGGAAATAAAGAAACGGGGGTCTAGAGTTCAGAGTTCATCATGGTAAGTCTTGTAAGAATCTAATGGTTCCTGGAAGTAAATTTTGTTCTAGGCTGCATACGTTGACCAAAGGTCAGGGTCCATGATACCCATGGACCAAAAATCTTCAGAGTCAACCATCTTATACTGGTGCCTACAAAGAGAACTTTTCAATATGGGGTGGGTATATAATATTCTGTTCATGGTATTCTTATTAACAATTAAAATCAGTGTACAAAAAATCTTTTGAGCAGTAGCAATTCGTGTTTGACTATTCATGAAGGAATTTGTTTAAATAAGAGCCATGCATGTACATATGTTTGCAACATGAGTAGTGCCTATACTGCTTTCATAGCAGTCATTCAAATTGTAAACATGAATCAAACATTACTGGTATTGAAATTACCAGTATCTTCAACAATCTCAATGGAATATCAGATACAATTACTATATTTACATAGCAGGTCATAATCTGAAATTTGGTGTAGATTATTTAGCCTCTCGTTCTTTAACCCAGTTAAATCCTTTTGTAAGATCTGTAAATCAGAGATAGTGTACTTTTTATTCCAGATTTATTAATGGGTTTTGTAACCAAATACAATATGTTCTTATGTATTGTTCACAGGAAGTTGGTTATGTTCCAGACAAGGTGAAGAAAGCAGAGAAGAGAATAGAGGCATGTCCATATGATACAGAAGCATGGAGTGTACTTATACGTGATGCCCAGGTAAAATCACTTTGTTTATATGATAGAGAACATTTGGATATTTTTTAAAATGTAGACTGGAACTTTCTTGAATGCTAGTAATAAGTTCAGTTAAATATAATCTACGAAGGCTTTTGAATTACATGCACATACTTTAGTCATAACTGATGTATCCTCATGTTTAACTTCTGTTGAAAGTTGGAATGTTAGTGGAATCTAGGAGCATGCTCTACTGTAGATGTTGGGGAACAGTGTTCATAACTTGCACCATCTTTGCTAGCTAGATGCAGACCTGACAACCCTTGATTTTGCCGCAAGTCTTAAGAAAATTACTCTTAAAATACAGACTTATGGGATAAAAGCAAAACCTACGGAGAAATGGTCATTGCCAAAAAATCCGGAAAATTTGTTTATCCGTGTTTGATTTGGATCCGGGTTTGATATTAGAATTAGTGAAATTAGTCCGGGAAGCAGACTAACTTTACAGCAGCACCTCAGACGCTTTAAACTGCATCTATTTGTTCATGCGAAGTGTCTGCATGATCAAACTATTGATTATAGAAATTTTTAAAAATGGTGTCCAGCAAGAGATGCATGTTTAAGATGAAAGGGAAAATAAGCCTCTTGAAAAGTGTTAATAGTCAACACCGAGGAATAAAAAAGGAATATTCAGATTCTTGTGAATAAAAGCTGAAAGGGACACAATTATGTTTATTGGACATCACATGCCAATTTGAGTATGACTCGTGGCAGGAGATATGATTGCCGTCGTCCTGTGAAATGGAAAAATATAAGAATTACGTCAGGTTGAGAGATAGCAACAAGCCACTGAGCTGCAGAGGGTTTGGAACTTGAGTTTGTGCAACTGTACTAGTGGTAAATAAAGTCTACATGTACTTTACAAACTTTTCAGTTGAACATAATGTTTATTTTCGCTGCATGTTTCGAATACCAAATTTTTAATTACATTTTCAAACTTTGCAGTAGCAATTTGTGATATTTTTTTTACACCTTACTGAAAATGGGTCAAACTTATGGGAAAAAAAATCAACTGCCTTACTGAGACTGACATGTCAGGGTTGGCAGGTCTGCAGATGTCATCAATCCAATTCATTGTACATCAACCCTTGGCATATCTGAAACCATATTTATCACTCAACTATCCAGTTGTTTGTGGCTGAAAGAAACTAATCCACTAGGATTGTTCATAATGTTTGCTTGTGTAGATGATGGCAATCATTGTGGCCTCCATAGACAACACCTCACCTGTCACTTTCTCCAGCTTAAACCATTTGCACAGAAGTTGGTGCATGTTGGTATCATGCAAGTCACTATAATGAATACCTACTATATGTAATCTTTCATTCGTCAGATGGTCAATTTGAAGTCTTTCATCCACAAGAGGGAACTTGTTCAAAACACTTTTGGTTCACTGCATATGCCAAGGGCAGTTTCCAGTGCTACCTTGAATCAGGCAAAATATTGGAAGAAACAACAGGGTTGTTCCCAACTGGGAAAATACCTTTAATTTTGCAAATATTAATCAAAATCAGGAATTTTCAGCAGTCACTTGATGACAAAAAATCCAATACATGAGTAGTAATTAAACTGATTATAACAAATTTATTGATTTTGTACCAGAATTTTGGGAGATTGCAGAAATCAAAAGTCATTTGAGACAATTGTGTATGGATCATCTGGGTGCTTGCCCTAAATATATTTGCATTGTTGATCCAAGTGCTTAGACAATCCATTTGATCAAGTAGACTGGTTATGCCTTTGTCTGCTTCATATTGATACAATTATTTGTAGAGCGAGAGCAGACCAGTCAAGCATCTCCAGAAAATAATATTAATAGCTTATCATCTTCACCTCAATTTTGATATGTAAAGTTTACAAACGTGTATTGTGATAAGTTGTTGCTTAGGTAGTTTCCACTGGGAATATGCGTGTTAAGCATTTTAATCAGTAGTAACTGTCATCACCCCAACTCATCTTTGCTGTGAAATTTTCTGTCGGACCTTGCTAAATATGTAGAAATCTTCTGACAGTTCGGGCTATTTTTAGTGCAGAATCCCACGCTATGGGTGTCCATGGCATTGACTGCATTAAATATGCAATTCAAAGTCTGATTACATTCAGGGTAGAAATACACAGGAAAAACATTTTTGTCCTGTCTGAGTAAACATTGACTGACCTGAAGAAACTTTATTTCTTGCTCGTCCATTGGTTGAGTAGATGCAGATTCATACCTTGAGA
The DNA here is from genome assembly GCA_016617855.1 of Megalonaias nervosa. Lineage (NCBI taxonomy): Eukaryota > Metazoa > Mollusca > Bivalvia > Unionida > Unionidae > Megalonaias > Megalonaias nervosa. The sequence goes on along the minus strand of JAECUM010093941.1, from coordinate 126,311 downwards.
ATATCTTCATGCATTTACTACCCCAAACAAGCTCTGAATCCCTACATTACTCGAGATCTAGCATACATCAATTGCAGATTACTTTTGCTTATTTTGCTTCCCTGTCTGTCCAGAACGTGTTGCAAAGGAATATTGAAAACCTGGAAATTTTTCTTTCAGAATGTGGTGAAAACCCACAATGGTCAATATTGAATGAAATGGTTAAGTGGCTGTTGACAAGCAAAAAGGAACTGAAACACGAGTACCTGAATATGCCTGGCTACATGTATACTCTGAATTCTGTCCTTTGCCACCATCACTATAAGCATCAAAAAGCTTTAGGAGTGATCAGCTGTTATCTATTGTCCTCTTGTTTGCTGGTACAAGTTTGTTATCGATACTCTTCTTATGCTACTGGTTTTCAACATGTAGTTGTAAAGGTGAAGTAACACATCCATTACATCAGTGCCCACTATGGTTTAAATACATGCACACTAAAGTGTGAGAACAACTGTATATCTGTTTTCATTTACATGTACAGGAGTGTTGTCAAAATTGTTTTTACTTGTTTTAAACTTTGTCCTTGTCTGGTGAAATTTTAAAAATTAACAAAAATAAAGTTATTTAAGTGACTGTTGATCAATTATTTCTACTTATTTGTAATTACAATACTGTAATCTAGGTACTCCTATCAGTTAAAATTAATTGCGGTGTATAATTTGTGCTGTTCTCATGGGAAGTCATATGACCAAATGCACTGTGTGATGATCAAGAAGGGCACAGTAACTCTAAACTCGTGCTTTGCAGCCATGTTGAAATCCATTAAAATTTGTACAAGCAAACAATAGCAAATTCAGAGTACAGCATTCACTCATTATGATGCTGTCCATGGGGGCTTTGGAGTGATTTTTATGTGCACCATTTTATAATGAAGTATATTATACATCACTCCCACATAACCCCGACCGAGTCATACCAAAGACTTATAAAAATGGTACTAACAGCTGTCTCACTTGGCACTCAGCATTAAGAGGTAAGCGTTAGGACTGGTCGGCCTGTTGTTAGGATAACGTGACTGGGTGGGACATCATGCTACATGTCTTTGACATGATGCCCCAGTACTGGACATCACTATAAACTGCCACACTGCAGATAACATAGCGATATAACAGAAAAATTGTAAAAGCTACTTTAAAAATCCAGATCCAAACCAAACCCACATTATGACACTGAGGGACCCTGCGTGGCCGAGTGGTCTGAGATGCTCACCTTTACAGATCACTGACATTTCACCTCTGTCCATGTGTGTTCAAGTCTTGGCTTGATTAATATGGGTTTGTGAGAAGGCTTGCCAGTAGCTTCAGGGTTTGTGAATCTTCCCTAGGCTTTTCTGGGTTCTTCCTCCACCAGATATATTGGCTGCTGTGCATAGATTATCATGTGCTGAAAAATCAATTTAAACCCATAAAAACCAAACCAGAAATCATTATAACACTGTCCATGAGGGCCATAAAGTGTATCGCTTTAAAGGGAGTCCATTTTCTTAAATGAAGTAGATTATACTGTACTCCCCATGTTATAACACTGTCCATGGGGGCCATGGAGTGTATCACTTTATTGTGAGGCCATTTTAAAAATGAAGTATATTAGACATGAAAGATCAGTAAGTGGGATCCAAGATTATACCTGCCTATTAACTCATTAACCCCTGGAGGTTTTTGTCGTTTTCGCCTGAAATGCAAGTAGGAAACACATTTTGGGGCCTGTTTCTGAATACATCTTAATACATCAACTTCCAAGAGATTTCCGGTTAACCTAATGCCTAGTTGTGTTAGAAACATTGTTTTTCATTGGCTATTTCACTCGTGCATGAGCAGAAGGGTAAAAGTTGGAGCCTATTTTTTTTCTTTTGCTTAACGGACCCATCATTTTCGTATTGAGACCACTCTTTATTCCAAATGCCCATCTTATCCTACTTTTTGCAAAGGTTCACCTGTCTGTATGCAGTTCAGACCAGTCTGCCTTAGATCTGAGGCCAAAAAGTCTAAAATCCGGACACAAGATTGGATTCCGACCACGGGCGAATTTTGGCTGGGAAAAAATTGGCTCCAAAAAATTACGTTTTTCCCTTTGTATTTCGTAGTGCAACTAGAATGTACAGATTTTTTGGTATCATTGTAGGGCTACATCTGTCTGCCTTTCTATAATACCACCACTTTAATGTATCATACATGACCTTGATGCTACAGAGCTCGGAAGTAGGCTACTGTCTCCTGAAGTGTAAATGCGGCGTCAGGGGTTAATGAGTTAACATAAACGTGTTGTAATGAAGGGTACTATAGTAAGGGAGGGCTGTATTTATCAAAATCCTTTGCTAAACTAATGTTTTGAGCTTTAAAGCTAATGCAGACTTGGTTAAGTAGAGGCGTTTGTTTTATATTTTATTAACATATATAATTTGGACAGGTTGTTTCCAGAAAGCAGTATATTTGATGCTTTCTTTTGGGAGTCATTGTAGCTCAGTTGGTAGAGTGCCGGACTCGGGATCCAGGGGTCTCAGGTTCAGTGACCATCAGGTTAGCATCCTTGGTGTGTCCCAGAGAAAGGTGCTTAGCTCCTATTTCCTTAGCATGATATATCCAATAATGTGTTTAAAATGCCTTTAAAATCAGCAAAAACAAAACAGAAATTGATATTATCTTTAAATATATTTGTAGATTTTGCTAAGATGAAAAGCAGTGCAATTCACACCATATATCATTAAGAAATATAGTTGTTGATGACTTGAATTATTTATTCATTAGATGAAGAAGATAGAAGATGCCAGGCCAACATATGAGAGATTGGTGACCCAGTTTTCCAATGCAGGAAGATACTGGAAGATATATATCGAGCATGAGGTTAAACATTTTAAATTTTCTATATCAAGAAGTGCTTTAAAGTTTTCATTTCCACAAAGTTATAAGGTTAATACTATAAGAGATATGCAACCAGCATGTTATCTCCATTATTAGATCATTGTTTTCTTAAAAAATAGTTTATTCATATTTTTCTAACACAGTCAAGATCTGTTCAAATGATACCATAGCATGCATATTCGTAGTATAATTCAGAATATTTAAAGCACTTCATTTTTGCATCAGTATATATTCATAATCCAATGATATATTGATTTTGCAATATACATTGAAGTCATAAGTTTTATTTACATGTGTCATTAGGATCATGGAAAGTTATACCACCACAGTGGTTTGTACTTTCATTTTTGATAAATTTTACTAAAGTCCAAAGTGTCTTACTCATTTGTGACTTGTGTTGTTTTCTTGTTAGTGGTGATAAAGGTAGTTTGCAGATAAAGTAGGGCATATATTCGCGCCGATACTTCAACAGCGCGTTATTTTTACAGAGTCTGTGTGGTAAGCATGTGTTTAATTGGGAGAGAGATATTGATGGTCATGGTTTCATAATTATTGAAATGTCTTTTGGGGGATACTTGCATTTGTTCAACTAATGGATAAACTGAGAAATCACTAATTTAGGATCAACCCTGTAGCTGGGTGTTGAAATAAGGATTTTTCACAATGGTCCACAGAATTACCATAATAACTGTACTGATCCTGCCTCAGTTTTGCATTTGCTGGAAAAAGGACCCCATTTAGTTCCATGTTTCTCTGAATACTCAATGCAGAGGGTGCACATCCCTTTTTTCATATTGGCATATTTCAGCCAGTCATATTTATTTTCATGAGATCTTGGGTATTCTCACTCATTTCAGTTGATCATATTTATGATTGCACTCTTTTAATCTTTTTGACTTTAGAGGTAACAGCTTTCCAATTGTCACATCATGATGCAGTGACTGCTCATCAACAAATAAAAATAAAACTCTTTTATTAAGTAAATGTTAGCATTATTCCTTGAGGCAGCCAACACTACATTTTCCAACAGGCCAAGTTTTGGCAGTAGCCTGATACCCTAGGTAATTTGTTATCCTCATTATTGGAATTAATGCTTTGAACCAGAATTCTAGGCATGGACATTTGGCACCTTGATGCATGGAGGTACTTGTGGCCATTTTTTTTGGGAGATCTGGCCTTGCCTTCATTTATACCTTGTCAAGTGAAGGGTCTTGGTTAGTACTTATTTAACATGATAAACAGTTTATTTAACTATGAAAGGGAATGCCGTCCCATGTTTTGTTACATGCGTTAGTGGTCCTTCCAGCAGTTTTTCTCAGTTCCTTCTCCACCATATATACTGACTGCTATGTATAGCATATCATGTGCTGAATATATATTTAAACCCAATTGCGACTTAAGATATCAATCAAAGGACATTCTTGCAGAGCCAGTGAATTTGTAAGGGTTGGGATTTTAGTGATCAAAGGCAAATAAATTTATATAAGAATAGTGGATTATTGTTAATCTTGCACCTGTAATAAGATTTTATTGAAACAAATATATTGATTTTAAATTTGTCTCCCTTATTACAGATTTGTAGAGATTGTTTATATTTATAAGTAAGATCAGTATGAATTGCAAGTATGATCTAGTTTTGCAACACACTTTGTCTGCTCAGATTTGTTCTCTTTCCTAATTTTCCCTTTTTAAAACCTGATGAAAACCATGGATCAATAATGTGCATGTGTTATATACATACTGAGCTGGACTGGCTTTTTGCTGAGGAACATATACTTACCAAAACCATTTTGTGTATGGTATTGACCAAAAAATTCTGTTTAAATATATGCAGTATTGGTCTAATGGAATATTCTTGTCATTTGGCCAGAAAGTTTATGTTCTACTCCTTCATCCTCTAAAGGTTATAAGAGATGCATATGCATTTTCTCTCTTGGAATTTTAACTTAAAAAGACTATTTTTTTGTGTGAAATACTTTGATGCAGTTATTGACTAAATAGAGAAAATGTTGTTCCTTAGATGAAATCAGTCCAGTTCAGTTTAGATTAGAGTCTTGGCATGTAATGGTACAAGAGTTGAATTTGTGAGATGACTTGCCATCAAAGTTAGATCAAGCAAAAGTGTGTGTGTACTGTGTGTGTGTGTGTGTGTGTGTGTGTGCTGTGTGTATATATGTATCCATGTTTGCCCCAGAGATAGAGGCGATGCATTGTTGATGCCACTTAACTTGTGATTAAATCAGTCCCACTTCTTGGAAGTATACACTTTTGAGTAAAATAATTCACGGACGTTGGTAAATGATGGACCTTTATTTCCTACCAATTTTCAGCTAATTTTCCCAGATCACTAAGATTTTCCTAACTCCAGTATAATTGTATTCATGTGTATACTAATTACGGCTGTCTCAGTGTGATGGAAAAAATTAAAAGAGATGCCATTGTCACATTAGGAAAACCAAACTGCACATTTTTATGAGAAAGAAGGCAACAGTTTTTTAAACTGTTTTTAAAAAGAAGCCCAAAACCTTTCTTTCCTTCATGACTTCATTTTCATCTCACTGTTCCAGCTCAAGGGTAGTAAATGACATTAAACACTGTTTGGAATTATCAGTTGCATATAAATGTTTTAACTAGCATACCAATAGTGACTTGTTAGCAGTGGGTTAAATCCCTGTATCCATCGAAGTAGTAACACTGACGAGGTGTCATTTGTATGGTACAGTGGGATCAAGTGTATCAAATAGATCTTTTTGATTTGGGAAATGAACGTTAGTACCAAATGTTGTCACTGCACACATGCATGATCTAGTGACCGAGTGAAAGCTGATAAGAATGTTAATGCAGATTGTGCCATGTTGTGGTGTGTGCTGGATATGGATGTTGTTGGTAGATGCTGCTCACAGTGTTTCTCCAGTCGCGATCGCAAAGATAAATTATCGTATTAACTGCGAAGCTAGGTTAAAAAATCTGCGTTGTTAAATTTGAACTGAAATTGACCTATCGACAAAGCACCATTTTCTCTTTAACAATATAAGTTAATTAAAGTGTGAGATTTCTTTGTACAAAAATTGCTGAAATATAGATAAAGTAACTTGTAATGCTAGTAGTTTGTATTATAAGTCACTTTTGTGTTTATATGCATGTATATTTGGATTGAAATGGGCAGGCACTGGATTGAATTTTTAGTTCTATATTTAGTGAGAGGTCTCATTCCATGAGCTTAGACAAAAATAATTGTCCTGTTAATGATGTAGTTATTGACAGTTGGCTTAATATAATTGTCCAGTGGATTCTGGGATTGATATTATGACATTTATCGATAGGTCAGTTTGTTGAACAGACAGCAGTCGCGTTGCATAATAAAATCTGGGAAATCTGACCAAAACAGAACTTTAAATCTTACAAAGAGTTGCATACATATTCCTTTTTTAAGTACGAGTTTATTGGTACAGATTGTTCAGTGATTGTGTTGCTTTATATTCCTTGAGTAAGCTATTCATCCAAATGGATTTTGATAATTGATTACTATCTTATTTACTGTTATCAAATCAAGAAGTTCATATCCTCTTTTTGACAGTAATTTTACTTAGTATGTACATATCTGACTTAGATTGTCACCTATGTATACTTGTGAATGTTGATCAGTATATGAAGTCAACATATTTAACAAGGTGATGTTTCTGTGAATAAACATTGCCACAATACTAAAATGTAGTCACTGTTCATTTGTGTTGTTTTCACTATTTTTGCTTGGAAATGACTCCATATTATAAGAAATCTGAATTCTGCTATAACTTTGTCATAATCTGTTTTAAGTTCTTTGTTTATGTGTCACACTTGGGGGCTGAATTTATTTGACTCAATGAATTATGTATTTGTCTGATATTTTTTCCAGAAAATTAATGAGGTGGTCAGATAATTGGGAAATTTAAAGTAAAAATATTCAAAGGAGGCATATAAAGTTATTAAATCAAAGTACTAAAAAAAACTACTAATACACTCAATTATTTTCAGTTCCTGATTTGTTGTTGCTTAAGTTTTAGAATTATACTTACTTGCTTCAAGAATTTTCTCTCATACTATTTATATTACATAACTTTTTCCTACATACTGTTATTCTGTAGAATTGCACTCAACAACATTTTATTCTACTCTCTTGTTTTAAAAAATTATTACTTAACAAGCTGACTTACTATCTTGAAATTACTGACAAGCATTTTCAGTCAAGTCCAATGGTAAATTTTTATTTTGACAAATATATGGGGGTGGGTATGTCAATAAAGATTAGTCAATGTTGCTAATATCCCTTTTTTTTCCTTCATTTTAATTGAGGCTTGTGCCACACATTTTGTTGTCAAGGTCTGGTATGGGATGACATGTTTTCAGACAGTATAATAATAAGTGCCAAAAGTTAAAACTTAATTTTGTGAGGGATTGGTACATCTCATGTACAGATTCAGGGGCAATCATTCAGTTATCTTAGATACAGGCAGTGGGTGGGTGGGGCAATCATTCAATTATCTTGGGCACAGACTCTGGGGCAATCATGCAGTCATAGAATTTAACATGTGCGGACTCCAAGGTAGTCATTCAGTTGTAGGATTTTAACAAGTATGGATGCAATTATTCAGTTCTAGGATTTTGACAGGTACAGAAAATAGGCTTTCACACCTTGATTGTCTTGTGTTTTGTGACTATAAAGTGTTTAAAGAATTGAAAAATTATTATTTCATAGGATAATTTTAGGCAATGTCAAATGCCTGACATGTGTTGGCAAATGATCATTGAGCTTATTTGTCTGGCAACATGCCAACCACTTGTATTTATATATAAATAGATATAAATGAAGAATGTATCAGGTTGTGGGGTTATAATGAATCACCTCATGGGAATCAACTTTGAGTATGTGAGTTGCAGCACTTGTCACATGTTCTGCACACACCAAACCCCAGACCCTCTCAAACAAGTGTGCTTTCCTTAAAAAGGCTAGAACTTGAGCAAAAGTATTCAAGTTTAGCAGACACACTTACTAGCTGACCAAGTAATTTTACTCTTCTAAATTACAGTTGCTTGGGATTCATCTGACATAAAGGTACATGGAAGTTATTATTGAAAGTGTACCATTAAGTGACATTATTTTTTTTTTTTACACAGCAAAAGAGTATTGTCTGGTCAGAGTAATATTTTTGTACATTACTGGAAATCAAACTATAGTTTGTGAATTCAGAGTAGCTGTATAATTAGAGAAGAGTTGATAACTGGATCACCTAGTGAGAATGTCTGCTCCACAGCTTTTTGGGATGTGCACTTCGTGAGTTGGGGGAGGAGGGTGCGTGTGATGCAGCATTGCAAGGTGAAGGGTGCTACTTCGTGGACATTGATTATGTTCCTAGATTGGGGATGAATTGTCAAAGTTTGACCCATGTGATTATATATATATATATATATATATATATATATATATATATATATATATATATATATATACACACACACACATGCACACACACTGTAAAACCTCTCTTGGACCAAAAGCCATTGGGATCAAATAAAAAAATAGGTGGTGTCAGCCTACTGTTTTTCTTAATTTTCACCAAAGAATGGTAAATTTTGAGGCCTATCCATTTATGTTAGAAAACAAAAAAGAAACTTGCATGTAAGTAGGATCCCATTTTAAACAAGATTGTGATTTGCCATTGAATAATGTGCTGGCATAATATTGTCTGTGTTGCTTGTTCTACTGAGTATAGAGGGTGTGTTTGGACAAAACATGAATATCCAGTCAGTTTTAAAATTTAAAAAAGAAAAGGGCCTCCTATGAATGAGCGATCTGAGGCAGTCACCTTTACAGATCACTCAAACATCTCACCTTTGTCTGAGTTTGAGTCTTGGTTCAATCAACATGGGCATTTAGGAAAGCCTGCCAGTAGCTTCCCATTGGTCGGTTGTTCTTTCCTGATTTTCTTCCTTGACCAAATATACTGGTCACCTTGTATCATCTGCTTAAAAATGGTGTTAAACCCAACAATAACATCAGTTCGAAAGCAGATGATTAAGATCATGATGATTGTATTTCATCTGCACGTGTTTCCGTATTTGACTGAAATGACTGAGTTATATGGGTTAATTTTAGTGTGAAAAATAATACTTTGGTTTTCATAGTAGAGAGACTTCGGTTTACTTAGAGTTTATTGAAATTATATTGTAGAAGGGCAAATATGGAACCAGAGAAGTAATTCTGTTTCAAGAAACGTTTTCTTTACTGAGCTTTAGTTCTGTGTGTGTGTGTGTGTGTGTGTGTGTGTGTATGGCAGATCCAAGGGTAGTTTCTACTAATTGTGTAAAAACAGTCTTTAGTCTTGGCATATTTCTTGGCGATTTGACTTGATTGATAATTAGTATTAGATGAAAATTCAAGTCTCTGAAATCATTTCCGCAGGGAAAACTAAGAGATAAAATTGGACAGTATAGCTTTGTGGTACATACTTTTAGGTGTCTATTTATTCCATATATTTTATACTTTCATTTGTGACAGTATTCTACTTGCGCCTGGAGCTGTTATGTACATACCCCATTTTTTCACTATAGTCACTTACTATATCCCTAATTGCATATGTGTGAAGCAGAATTGGGTTCAGTTACTGTGTAATTGGTGTAATTGAGTAATTAATTACAAATTACACTGTATTTGTAATTGCAATTGAACATAACCGTTATGGTGTAATTGTAACTGAAAGTCTTGATTTGGCAATTGCTCGGTTACAAGTCAATTACAAAAGCGAAGATAAACATGCTTTTAATTCCAAACAAATTAACCAACCTAAAATGAACCAACCTGAAAGTTAACTTAGTCAGTATGGTAATGTACAAAACATAGGTAAAATTGACCAAACTTTACAAGTTTCATAGTCTGTAAAACTCATTAAAATGCATACTTACGCATCAATACATAAAGCCGCTTGAAGAGGTGATCAGAAAATTTGATACAAAATGTAGTAATAGTCACTGAGTCATAACATTTCATTTCAATGTTATGGAAATCCAGGTCAAAAGTATAATATTCTAAGGAGTTTATAAGCGTATGAATTCTGTTCCAGACTTGAAGATATTTCAAATCGGTAATGTCTGAGTATGAATTCAGTTAAAGTTAAATGAGCAAATTTTGTTGAAAATTTCAACCAAGCAAAAGTTTACTAAAAGTATTTACTAATGTTAGGCATATGTTATTAAATGCATGGAATGAAAATGCTTCATAATAAGAAACATAACAGAAAAAAACTAACGTGTCTGTTTATTTAATATTCTTACCATCATAGCAATTGCAGTAGCTTTGTTGCATTGTTGTATAGAGGCTTACTGTCAGTGATCCTCTTGTCTCCGCACCTGTGTTGGTATTGCTTCTGGATAAAACCGGGAATAATATATCTTGGTCTCCTGTTTCTCTATTCATACATCCATTTGCTTGTCATTATAAATTAAGATGATATACATGTTTGTTCTTTTAATGAAAATCATATCTGTCTTGCCAAAATACTCAACTCTCTCTCTCTCAGTTTCACCTTACAACACTTTAGTTCGTATTGTGTTTCATTGAAAAAGGGATGTATTGCAGGGGTCATTTTTATATGCCTGACAAAAGGCAGAGCGTACGTTGTTATGACTTCCATCCATGTGTTAACTATTTCATATCTGCACAATGACTGGTTTTACTACAGGATCAAAGATTTAGAATAGACCCAGTGTGACCTCCTACATGCCATAAGAAGTGACTCATGGAAGCAGGAGCCATGGTGGTTAAGTGGTTAGCTTGCAGGACTCGGACCAAATTATTGTGGATTCGAATCGTACCATTGGATGGTCCCTGGTTTTCTACTGTGGCGCATTCTCGGGCAAAGCATTTTAACTTTTTTGCCTCGGCACTAAATGATCAACTTGTGTTGCTATACCATAAAACACCCAACCAAACCAAACTTCGGTTGTACTCCAGATATCTTTACCAAACTTTGTGATAACTGCGACTCAGAAGAAGAAAAATGGTTTCCACAAAACGAAGCTAGATCTTCATCACAGACTACGACCAAAGTATTGATTATGTACGTTTGCATTATCGAAATAGCCCATAGGTTTTGGAGTAAGAAGGACAAGGTCACTGTGACTGAAAGAAAATGGTTTCAGCACAGTAACATTAATTGTACTAAATCACAAGTCTGTACTAAACTTGGATAGTTTACACATGTGGTGAAGAAGACACCTGTCGATTTGGGGATCAAAAGGACAAGACCATTGTGAAGTAAAGAACAAAAACGGTTTCTGCACAATAACTTTAGTTTTATATAATTTGACTTGGACTTAACTTTATGGATGGTTTGCACTTTGAATATAGAAGAAGCCTGTTGGATTTGGGGTCAAAGGGAAAGATCACTGACTGACAATGGAAAAACGGTTCCAGCACAAAAATTTCAGTTCTCGACTATGTACCATTACCAGAGTTGTGGATTCTTACACTTTTGTAAGAATATGACTACTGATGATATCAAAGGCCTCGGTGAGTGAAAGTAGAAAAATGCTTTTTTATATTTTTAGACCATGTACCATGCCCCGAGTGGTCTAAAGCGCTCACCGTTATGGATCACTGCCATCTCACCTCTGTCTGCTTTTGTTCGAGCCTCGGGTTCGGCCAATGTGGGTATATGAGAAAGCTTGCCAGTAGCTTCTCGTGGGTCGGTGGTTCTTTCCGGGGTTTTCCTGGGTTCTTCCTCCACCATTAATACTGGCCGCCATGTATAGCCTATCTTGTGCTGAAAAATGGCGTTAAACCCTACAACAACAACAACCATGCCCAAGGTTTGTCGAGAGCTTGCACTTAAGGTTAGGAAGAGGCCTTTTGATTCGGAGAAAAAAGGGTTGAAGGTCAAGGTCATTGTGATTCGAAAACAAATGGGTTTTGCACAATAACTTGTTGTAGGTCCATGGCCAAACGGGATGTGATTAAGTGCAACTTAGTGCATTAGGGTACGAAAGAAACCTTTAGGTTTTGGGGTCTGAATATCGTATCATGAAATCAGCAACATGTTAAGTCAGAAAATAATGGTTTCTGCACCTCAGCTTTAGTTCAAGCCTACATACCTTGACCAAAAACCAAGACCATCGAGACACGTTGGTCTATAATTACCAAATTCATTTCTGTCCTAGTTGTGTCTACATCGAGAACTATTGAACACGGAAGTAGATGTAATTTTACTGTTTAGGTTGTTCTTTGGGTAATAGGTGATATTGTTAGCACGTATATATATTGGACCTGATTTTGGTATTGTAGAGTATTACTTCTGGCGATGTGTATTTACAAGCAATAATGCTTGAGACAAGTACATAATATCTTAGAAACTGACCTAAACAAAAAGGTTCAAATTTGTTAACAATGACAAAGGCGGCTTCACGCAGGCGGAATATAAAAAAAATATTCCAAAAATACAAATAAAGAATATTGGTAATTTTTATTTCCTTTCTATTTGCAAAATACCATCATTTCTGAAATTGATCAAAATAATATTTGCAGTTTGTTGTAGATGCATACATGATAAGAGTCAAATTTGAACATAACAATGATTTTCGATATTAGTCTCTGTTTACGAAAGCATATTATGTTCTAATTTTTTTTAAATTACTCGTGTATTTGCAGACTCGGACATATATTTAAGAGGCATCAAATATAAATATCCGTTTGAAGGATGAGTTCAAGAACTTTCTTATACAAATTGAACTCCATTTTGTCAATTAGTACGCGTGCTGAGAAACATAAACAGGCACTGTAAATGGACCTTAGTACTTTGCTCTTGTGCTGAGCTCTAAATTTACAAGACCCTGGTTGGGTGTTGACCACTGATTCATCTGAACTCATTGCACCTCTTGCACTTATTATACAGTGATTTTCATAAAATAACACTTGTTCTTATTTTTGACTTGATTTGGCGTTTTACAGAACAGCAACAATAGGAATGTTGTATTGTGGTGAAACCAGTTGAGTAACGTACCTTGCTCTTGGACACGCTACGTTAGCGAATCGGGGCCGATATGATGGTGGGACTAAAGCCACACTTTTTTTGGTCATCACTACATTGCCCTAACCAGAGGCACTGCGTCTCCTCTTGTTCTTGATGGACTTGAGGGGAAAAAGGAAACAAACATTAAAAGGCCTTGAAGTCAAGAAGCATATGCAATGTCCTGCTGTTCGTCGTTAGTACATTAGCGCGTTCTCCAGAACATGACAGCTGGAACAAATAATAATAAAATTTTGATAAAAATATGGTGTGTCGGTAATCTCCGGAATGTCTTGGACGAGTTCGAAAACCAGTCAGTCGTTCTTCCCAACTACCAACGGTTCGAGGTCAAACTTTGGTACAAATTTGTCATCACTGTCAGTAGGTCCTCATTGTCTGCGATAGTCGGAGTGTCATGTAACCTTTCCAAACCATGTTTTAACTTGTGGTTGAAAGCTAAAGTGCATTCCGGATCGAAAAGATCAAAGATGTGGTGGCCATGTTGAAAATCTTGTTATCGCTGCTTCTCCGAAATGGATGGTTATTTTCAATACGTTGTTTTTACTGAAGGAAAATGGTGCCGAACTGACGTCCAATATGGCCGCCACTGCGGCCATTTTGAATTTCTTCAAATTGCTGCTTCTCCTGAATGGATGGGCGTATCGACATTGGGTTTTAATTGCAAAACTTCGTATAATGTCAGGTTAGTCCTACATGAAAATGGTGACAATGTGGCCCTCACAACGGCCATCTTGCAAAGGTCTTGCTGCTGCTTCTGACTATATATGATGGTATAAACCGTGGTTTTTTACTATTCGACCTTCATATGTGCTTAGCTGGTCCTAAATAAAAATGGTGCCGATCTGACATCAAATATGGCTACTTTGTCAGCCATCTTAAAACTCTTATTATTACATCTGTACATGAACAGCAGGTCGTATTGACGTAGGGATTTTACCAGAAGACTTCTTACGGGGTCAAGTTGGTCTTGGATGAAAATGGTCCCGATCTGTCTTCCAATATGCTAACAACAGAAGCCATCTGGAAAATTGTGTTACTGCTACTCCTGAATGGAAAGTAATATCTTGAAAATATTGTCGTATCTACTCATTTCCAAAGATGATAGGCATATCGACATGGGCGTTTCAACTGTAGATTTCTTACGATACCTAATCGGTCCAAAATGAAAATGGTACCAGTCGAACATCCAAATATGGCTGTCTTAAAAATTTCGTCACAACTCCACCGGAATGGATAATCATTATGACATGGGGTTTTCATAACAATGCTTCTAAAGATATCTACTTTTGATGTAAATGAAAATGATGGTAAGCTGACCCCATTATGTGTTCCAAAGCTGCTAATTTGGAAATATTATTAAAGCTGAAAAATATCTTGATATGTTTTCAGTACTCTGAGTTAAAAGGAAGAAATGGTCTTGCCTTGAATTCCTGGAAATTGTTTTTTTAGCCTAGTAGAGCGTCAGTCCGTTCGAGGGTCTCTTGTTTTGTTGCTGTTTTAATAGCACAGCAACACGTAGATTCTTGAGTGTCGATGCATTTCTAATACGGTGTCATTTTAAAGGACACGCCGCAATCGCTGTCACGGGTCGATACATTAGTATGGTTTTAACCCGCACTCTTCGGTCACCAAGTTCGCTGCTCTAACGACTGAGCCACCGCGGCTTTTGTAAGGATTATGTGATACAAACAGCCCTAGGTAAGGAAAAGGCCATTTGTGACCAAATAATGATTATGTGACTAAGCCGTGCATAGGGAAGATTAAATTGTAAATTCTGGATAATCGGCGTATGTGTAGTCTTATAAAAGATACAAATTACATATTCATTGTTAGAAAACACATATTCTAATTACCGATAGCAGATAGGGCTCGATAAAATGTTGCTCAATTTTTCCAGCCCCTGTTTAAAGTGGCTGTCGTATGCCCTACAATGTGGTTTCGACGAAATCCATCTTTTCTATGATAAATGCGCGCCAAATAGCTGCGCAGATATTTCTAAGGTCGAATACGATCCGGACTATTCCTTCGAGGGACTTGGGTTTGCCTTACATAAACACAAGCTCGAATGAATTTGATTGTCAGCATTGTCTTATTTAATAAGATTATAACCCTTCCCCAGTCACCATCGCCAGCCCCGCCCAATCTAATAGCAGGTTCCAAAAATTGAATTTTCACAGACAAACTTTACACTGTCTTGTTTTGGATAGGTCGTTGGTGTGTTGGGTAAAAACATTTCTGGCTTTCAAATAGCTTGAAACAAAATGGTCTTGCTGTGATTTATTTTGATGGAAAGAAAAGATTATTTTGAGGGTAAAAGAAAAAAATTGTCCCGGCTCAAACAAAATTACTAATCCCCTCTCCACTTAAATGGTTGGTCCCTTACTTGATTGCCCTTGCTTGTTCCAAACCACTTTTCTAATGGGAGTAGGTGGGGGTCCATGCAAATCTCTCGTTTTCCTAATTGTATTTAAATGATTAAGATCCCAAGGTTATCAATATATCCAAGGTCTTCTGTTCCTTTGAATGTAGTTACTGCCTTTGATCTGACCTGTTCCATATAAGCCATTTCCATTGTATGCTCCCCGCTGCAGTAACAGAATTAGGATATTTGAAACTTGTCGTCCATGCGTACGCAAGTCCGTCCAAAATCCCTTTTAGCGTCATAACACAAAATCTCTCAGAATGTGAGCCATTAAACCTTGCAGTCTTGTACTGTCCTAAGAATTCGGAAGACATTCGTCAATTTTTTATTATTTTTTAAAACACATTTTAGACATGGACTTTTGGGGGAAAAACTTTGTTAGCATGAATTGGCGAAAACTACTCAAGGCAAACATTTATTTAGGCACACTTATACTTCTGTATAGATGATATTTTCTGGTTATTACAGTAATTTATTTCTCCTTTATTTTTACACTTTATTGAAATGTGTCAGCATAGACCTTTTGTGACACAAACCTTGTTTAGCACAAGAAAGCAAAACTCGATTATGATTATCACGTGAAATTTGGTATAGGCTTATTTATATGTAGATGACCCGATTAGAATTTTAGAACATTACGGCAATTTTTAATTTTTGAACACATTTAAACAAAAATTTAGGGAAGAAGAAAAGAGAAACGTTTGACGTAAATGCACGTTTGTATGCTTATATAAATGTGATTAGATTATTAGGTAATTAATGCTTTTTTGTTTTCCTTTTTTATTCAATATTTTATTTTTAAAACGTTTTTAGTTTGCAGAAGGGGTATGTGTTTTACAAACAGAATTCTTGTATAAATTTCATCAAACTTTGATAAATACAATGTAACAAAAATAAATGCAAGTTTCTTCTGAACCTTATTTCCAGTTTGTCTTAGTTTTAACAATGTTTCGTACTGATTTTTTTTTTTTTGTATTTGGACTGTAAGCGAGGAAAGAAATTGTGAATAGTCAATCAGACAGTCACTCCCCGAGTTGTTTTGACGTTTATATGGTGGATTTAAATATGAAAATGTTTTCGTTGGCACAGTGCCTCAATGTCGGATTTACTTTCATGAAGTCATTGTACAGATACATAGTGAAATTCCTCAAAACCGAAAACCCTTGGACCAAATTTAATTTCCGAGTCTGAGAGCCTTTCGGTTTACTTAGGGCTTCGCATATGTGAATTTTATTTATGAGGGGAGGGGGAGAGAGAGAGAGAGAATCTGTGCATGTGTGTAAGATTGCACAAATTAAGAAGACATTTTTTAAAACTTTCATTAAAAAATTACAAGAACAACGTTCGTTCTTTCCGAAAATCGCATCTGGTCACAAGAATAAATAAGTTGGTCCACATAGAAATACAGTCCTCGTTTCAAGAAATATTGAAGGAACGAGATACTTTTATAACATTACTACAAGTTCAGTAGATTGTGAATGATACTCTATAATCTTTAAATACTCATTCATAACGATTGCTTCGGTGGCCTAAGTGGTTAGAGCGTCCGCCTCGGATGCGGGGGTCGCGGGTTGGAACCCCGGCCGGGTCATACCAAAGGCTTATAGAAATGGTACTCGCAGCTGCCTTGCTGGGCGCTCAACATTAAGAGGTTAGTTTTAGAACTGGTCGGCCTGGTGTCAGGATAATGTGATTGGGTGGGCGTGATTTTTTACATGTCTGCGGCATGATGCCCCGAGTACCAGACATCACTATAAACAGCAACACCGCAGGCATCATAGCGTAATGCCTGGAAAATTACAAATATATCTCTCACACACACGCACAAACACACACAAAATTCATAACGTTCCAATGCCAAATTATTTTCCTTGTTTCTATAACGTAGGTTTTGGCATAGTCATACTCTTTTATCAGACTGTATTCTGTAAGGATAGCTCAAGTCAACGATGCTTTGACTGGTTGTTCTGACATCTTGATATACGCATGAAGACAAATGACAGTCACTGCTGTTTAAATACATGTGCGTAATAATTTTTCTTTCAAAATCAGCTAGTGAATCTGTTAGAATACTATTTTGCCGGTCTCAGTCGGCAAAGCATCAGAAACGAGGCCACGTTGCTTGGTTACTTAAGCCCTGGTATTTAACTTATAAAAACCAAACAAACAAAAACTCGTTATATGGATCATTAATATGAACAAAGAGCATCAACGCCAGTTGGATAATAAACAGATAAACGTAATTTTTCTTAAAATGGCTTATCTACAAACGTTTAGACCGCTCCGGTGGCCTAGTGGTTAGAGCGTCCGCCTCGGATGCGGGAGGTCGTGGGTTCGATCCCCGGCCGAGCCATACCAAGGACTTATAAAAATGGTACTAACAGCTGCCTCGCTTGGCGCTCAGCATTAAGACGTTAGTTAGGACTGGTTGGCCTGGTGTCAGGATAATGTGTCTCGGTGGGACATTATGCTACAAGTCTGCGGCATGATGCCCCAGTGCTAGACATCATTATAAACTGCCACACTGCAGACATCGTAGCGATATGACTGAAAACTTGTTAAAGTTACGTTAAAAATCCAAACCACAGACACACATACAAGCGTTTAGTTATAGCAGCGTGAGTCAGGTATTGTACAATCTGATTAAAATCATATCTCCCCTCTCCTACGTGAAGATCTGACGACGACCGCTTAGGGTTCATGTTCTGGCGATCTTTGAATTAGACAATGGAAATGCAGCTTTCAAAAATCGGAAAGTGAATCAGATCGTTCGGTACCTAATCATGCTTTTCATCCACACTGTTCAGTCTCCAAACGCGAAGATATAAGACTTCATTTGATTGGCTGATAAATTAGCGATTATATTAATAACATAGGTTGCCAGAACATGACCCCTAAGCGGTCGATGCGAGATCTTCATGTGGAGATTTTAATCAGATTGAAGTATTGTATTAACCTCGCGTGCCCTTTGGACATTTTCTCACCGATAAACCTACTGCAGTATTTGATAACTGTAAATAATCTGATCCAGCATGTATCGGGAATTTAGAAACAAAACTACATTCCAAGTTTGAAGTGAATTTCTGTTTTATGGTGCCTACTAGTATCATTATAGAGGTTTGAGATTGGCCGTTCGATCACGATTCCAAATAACGAAACCCTTTTTATATACCCATAAGTTTTCCCCATTCGGCTGAACCTCCAAAGTAAAGTTCCCATGAGACGCTTAAGTCAGATTAATACAGTTACAGCTACCGACCACTGTTGTTATTGACAGCAGCTCTCTCTCTCTCTCTCTCTCTCTCTCTCTCTCTCTCTCTCTCTCTCTATATATATATATATATATATATATATATATATATATATATATATATATATATATATATATATGAGAATCGATTAGAAAGATACTTTTGACAATAATATAAATAATATAGCAGTGGCATCCACACCAGACTTTCATGAGGTATATGGATTGATACATAACGCTGCTGAAGCGGAGCGGCGCAAACAACGAGAGAAATCCTCCAAAGCAATTTTCAAATCTACTGAAGCGAAAACCATAGGTGATATAAACAAACAGTAAAAAAAAATTTGATGTTGGACACAAACATACAAAGTCTAATCGTAATCTGGGTGCAATACTCAGTATATGATCATCTGAGCTCATTTGGGACGACACCAGGCTAGAAGACATTTTATTTAGACTTTCAAGGGAATTTCGTGAACCTGGAAAGAACAAGCCCGTTTATTTGCAAAGGGCTGATTTTACAAAATCACAGTACTGTAACAAAAATAGCATGCCATTATGAATATTGTATATCACATTTATTCGATTTACGTGTTGTCATCTGTGCTTGACCATGCCTTAAATGTGATAATGGAGTAAAGACGCGTAATCGGCTTTGCCGAGCACTGGATCTGTTCGCGAGTATTATAGCGCGCGCCAGCAAAGACTCGCCAACACAAATGTGGAACCTTTCCTCGTGGAAAAAGTTGACGACGTCAACGCCGTTAGAACAGATACAGAAGATGCAATATTAGTCGGGAAAATATTGCGGTTTCTGATCCTGGTAAAGCAGAAAATATTACAGATACAGTTAACGGAATAGGCAGTTAAATAATGATTTTCCTATATAATAAATTATGTTGATGTACTTATCTTATTACGACTCGTAGATGAGCCACGGTTGGTTGTCCCAGATGAACCAGAGCTGATTGAACTACAGCATGAATAATGAATCAACGCAAACAATCCGTGGTATCACGTGGTATAAAAATACCTAGAGGTGCAAGAAAAGCCGAGATACTTGCATTAGGACTCGCAGTCGAACCACGCCAGAATGAGACTGTTTCGTGGAATAGCGGCACATTATCTTGTTACGATTTCTGCAGGGGCCACATGGCCACTGTCTAATTAAAATCAGATCTCCACTGTAAAGATCTGGCAGCGACCGCTTACGATTCATGTTTTAGTGACCTATGTTATTACCATAATAGCTAATTTTATCGGTCAGTCAGCTGAAGTAATATAACTTCGTGCTTGGGAGACGGAGCAGAATGACTGAGGAGCATCGATGTGTGCCGAACGATTTGATTCACTCTCAAATTTCTGAAAGCTGCATTGCCATTGGCTAATTCAGAGGTCAACAGAACATGACCACTACGAGGTCAATGTTAGATATTCATGCATGTATTCATCACGCAACACTTGCTTGACAAACATGGCTTCTACTGCGGTGGAATTAGTGAAAAGCCGCAGCGCACAATCATACCAGAACCAATGCAAGAACATTCTGAAATTTTCCTAGGTTTAATGAAAAGTGAAAGTCTCTTATACGCGGAATTTAAATGCTTGAACGATCCCGTAGACGACCAGAGGTCGTCCCAGAGGTTACTTCGAATTCGACGCAAGTAGCTGAGCAAGTTCCATGCGGGTTCTGCCCTACTTTTGTCAGTAGTGATGAAGTGACTGAGCCACCAATGTTCTACCTTGGTAAGCAACGGTTGAGGTATTTATTATATCGCTCGAGGTTACTGTGAAATGTATTCGACAGCTTGCATTTCCAGTAATGACCACACGCACGCGAATAATGTCTGGTCCGTGTTTAGTTGCCACAATCTCGGTGACTGTCATGACGTGTATTTGTGCACCGCCGTGCTGCTGCTTACGGAAGTCTTCGAGACAGTGATAAAGTCATGTGTATATAAATTCGATCCTGCGCACTACGGTTCATCACTGGGAATGGGCTGGAACGCTTTGAAATCGAAAACCCTTGTCGAGCTACAGGCGTAAAAAGACACTGACCAATATTTATTCATCGAACTTGGTATTCGCAACGAGATTTCCATGGCAATTCATCGCTACGCTCGCGCGAGGAATTCAGTCGTGGAATGATACGACCTCACTGCCCAAATAGTTACATTACTGTATGAATGGGCGATTGTGCAACCGATGCCCATAGGTGAGTTTCATTGGACCGATCTCCCGGATGCAGACGTTCACAAACACGTACACGAGTATGACTGCAACAGCGACCGTGGATACTTTCAAATGGGTATGGAGTATCCAGACGAGCTGCACGACACCCACAAATATTTTCCTCTGGCTTCGGAAGCGCTGTCGGTGTCACCATATCAGTGTAATCGTGGATGACTGGATGCAAGTTTACAGAATGCGTTAAGCTGGTTCCAAATCTAGGTCGCAAGCTTAACTATGCAGTCGACGTACGAAACCAGCCGTTGTATGTCTCGGACTGCGAGTGTTGCGATTTCACCCGTGCGCCAGGATGACGCCGCATGAGCTTGAGAAAGACTTCTTTAAGGTCAGGAATAATGCTGTGCTTGGGAAAACTATGGAGCAGCTGCGAAAATATTTCATTGTTGATCTTGTTTGGGATAGTGAGCAAGACAAACTCGTCAGGCTGATTGATGAACCGATCTTTGAGTCGTGGAAGGTATTTGATGGTGGGCTTGACGCGGTGCACAGCAAGAAACCCAAGCTGAAGTATGAAAAACGCGTCTACGTTGGAGCGTCAGTATTAGACTTATAAAAGCTGCTTATGTACGAATTCTACTACATGATCAAACCGCAGTAAGGCAACGACATCAAGATGCTGCATACGAATACTGGCTCACTGCTGATGCATAATGCTACCAAGGATGTCTACGCGAACATTGGAGATACGTCGATAGGAAATAAATTTTAAACGAGCAAGTACCCGAAGGATCATTCGCTGTTCAGTAACGTCAACAAGAAAGTTACCTGGGAAATTCAAATACGAATGCGAAGGCAAGCCTATCGAGAAGTACGTAGGACTGCGGGCGAAAATTTACTATATTTTTGCTGGCTCTGTTGAATCCGGTAAAAATGTTAAGCAGACAAAAAGAATTCATTGAGTCGTAATCGCAGAAGATCTCAAGCACAATATGTTTGTAGAGTGGCCACGCACCAAATCTTATTAGGTTAAAGAGACATCGTATGGGTATGTATAGTTGCACAAAGTTTGCCCTGCTGAAAAGCAAGCCATGGATTTGCCCTCATGGAATTATTACTAACGAGTACGGACACGCGCAGATCCCAAAATAAATATTTGCGGTAGTTCCGTATTCGCGGAAAGGACTTGTAATTCCTCTCGCACAAATACCCTACTTTGGGGCTTCACCGTTTCTTTACCCGCGGGCGCTAAATGGTAGTGTGTTGGTTGCCCAAAATGTCATTCCAGTCAGAGATCGTAAATGGATCGACTGGTCATATCGCGTCACCAGCATGATGTTGTCCTCCTTTCAACACCCCCTGTGCATACAGATAACAGACCAAATTGTGCACGTGTCTAACGCGGGTGGATGTTTAACCGGTTTGTGGGAAACGATGAGTCTTTTGCCGAATCGCCTTACCGGATTTTAGCCCATTTTGCTCTTGTTTTCATTATTCGAAGCCGCTATAACCAATTGAAGCCGTGCTATCTACTCGCGAGATCGCACTTTGCGATTTAATAATAATTTCAGCGCGTTCTGATATCCGAATAATTGTGCGGCAGGTTTACGGTTAAATCGTTATACAAGAGCCTGCTAACAATGCATGTTAATATGTCCAAGACGAAGTAGTACATTGTGTGCTTCCTTGCACCACGCCGAACACAAGTTCTCATGATCGCGGCTGTCATTACGAGTCCAGATACGACTTGGATTTGCATTACGTGGTTTCATGTGGCATAGCAAACAATAAGAAGGCATGATCGAGCTATATGACAAGTTATATTTAGCATTACATTACGAAAATGAAAACCCGATATCTCTGCGCAGGCAGTGCTCAGACCGCCTAAGCATTATGGCTTGATTAGAAACTCAGTTCGCGCGCTTATCATGGGCCCGGTTGGATCTGGGAAACTAGAAAACTGATCAGTATCTTCCTAGGCGCCCGCATATGTGTCGAAGATTGTTATAATCGTGACAGACTGCACCTCACAGCGGGCTTCGAACAAATAGTCTGCACCTCTAATCAGAGTCTTTCGCGAACAGCGGAACAGGTGAGGAAAGTCACGAAAACCACCGACGTGACGATTGGAACAGTTGATGAACCGCGTCCGATTGTCGGCACAGACCAACCCATTGAATATTTTCCAGATGCGATTGCGGAAATTGAAAAGGTCTTCGGAGAAATTGGAGGGACCGTTGGTGTGATCGCAAAAGGCACACGTGTACTCGACAGGGACGTCAGAGCGGCACTAGATAATATTCCACGGCCACAACAACCCATGTACGAGTCAATGACTCAATCACAACAGCAGTTATTTCATTATATAGGTCGCTAGAGGTTTTAAAAATCCCGTACGTGCCTCAATTACTTTACCGTCCCCACCCTAACCGACGCGAGTTGATGTTGAAAATATAAACGGACTTGGGTGATTGCAATATAACGAAAACATAGTTGGGTATTCGGGGATATTACTGGGTGTAAACATGCCCCTGGCCAGCCGCTGAGATATTAGAATACTCTATGCATTTCAAGTTGGAAACTTTAACAAAGGCGAAGCATAAAGAGGTTAGTATTAGGACTGGTCGGCCTGTTGTCAGGATAATGTGACTGGTTGGGACATGATTCTAAATGTCTGCGGCATAATGCCCCAGTGCTAGACATCGCTTTAAACTGCCACACTGCAGACATCGTAGCGTTGTTGGCGGCTGCGGCTCCCGGGCTTGCAAAATCGGTTGCGTTAGGGCCGTCGGAACTGTACCAGGGATGCCTCTGAAAAAAGGCGGTTGGAGTCCGCTTAGACTCTCGTATACGCATAAAACAAAAGTAAAACGACTATGACTACAGGCGACAATTGGGAAAATAACTCGCAAAGGTCTTCGGTTGTGGATTTTGTCGTTTTGTGGATCTGGTGGGTTCTTAGAAGTTATTTACCAATTTTGATTTACTCGCGATGATAAAGTCAGTCAAGCATTTACGATAAGTCTTAATGGTGATGAACTTGCATCGATGATCCCGTTGGAAACCGGCGTCATAAACCTGGATTTGACTACAGTTCCATGGATTCATTGGGTCACATACATTGTAACGCTTCGACATCTTTTGTATTTTGACTCGCAAAGATCGCAGATGTGCCTTCACCACCAAGCGTAGTAACTTCATTTACACCATACGGGTAACTGCTGACCGAGGAAGGAGTTGGGAAAAACATTGATGACGTACTAACAAATGGTCGAATTCTTTTTACTAACATGGATGCTTTTATAAACATAAATCCCACAACTTAACAGTATGAGAGTCTGGATCTTGTTTGTTTTTCCTATCCGGTTATTTTAAGGGGCGGAGTCATTTGGTAGTCTTGATAAACAATTAGCCTGGTCCACAAATACGTAGCAATACCCCTACGAAATCGTAGAATCTATCATAATACAGTACCATTGCATTTGAGATTTTTTATTACGTATACGTGATGGCACCAGAACGTGGAGATGATGTTGCAGAGTTTATGACGGTGTGTTGATCGGGTGACCGGGGATGCTAGCATTGATGGTGATTTTGTTCCACTTGTCGATGAATACTTGAATTATATTCTTGTTAAGGGCTAAATAGAAATCGGCAGTTGGGACCACCCTGGTGTGCCAATACCACACGGTAATCAGCTTGCATTTATAGCATTAACACGTGAAATGCACTGACGCTGACAATGTCTGGTGTGAAATCACTAGAGGCTTGTTCAACAACTACAAAGTATAGAATTCATTGTCAAATCCAATACAGTTACATTCCCCGTAAATTGTGTTGAACCAACATTGATTCAACTATGAGGAGAAAATCTTGATCGCAACAGTCCTTAGGCGATAGCGACCGTTCTCTTTTAATAACAATCAATGGCGAAATCAATATGGTTCTAAGTGAACGTGGTGTTAAGCCTATTCCCCCCCCCAACGCCTGAAATTTAAATGTTCACCAAGTAAATATTTTATATAATTTCATGGCATTTCTGCAAGTGAAACAGTGTAATTGTTTAGAAGTGTGTGCGCATGTGGCACCTGAACAAGGCCACATTATTATTAGAAGAACTATGATAGACCCTCAAAATTACCAAAGCGAAAAATAATTAAAGCGGAACAACTGCGATATGAAATTACAAGAGAACCGCGGTACTCGTGAAATATAGACGTGCGTGTGTTATCGTCGACGCAGTTTGCGGACTAGCTGCTTCAACGTCCGTTGGCCTTTGGCTGAAATCACGACTACGGCGCCGAGAAATAGTTTCGTTACTTCTGCATTCACGAATACATATCTATTCAGAACTTGTCGCGGCCGCCGCAACCAGTATCAAAACAATTAGTGAACTGTAGCCATCGAAGACTTTTTTCATTAACAGATTTTAATTTTAAAAAATGTGTTATTTTGCGTGATATCAACACGATAATAAAAACGAGTAAGATCAGGAATTGTGCCCCTATTAATGAGGTGAACTGGGTTTCTTTATCAAGAAATTTTGATGAAATTTTAAGTATAGTTTTAATCATGTACATTTCAGTCAAATCAGTTTGTTTTTTTTTCTTTTTTTTTTTTACAAAAAATGGCATCTGTTCTCAAATAGGTTGATATTGTCGATGCACTCACTAAAGGCTGTATTTGTCAAGAAATTTTGGTGAAACTTGCTCTGTAGTTTTGGATCGACTCGAACATGTATGAGTTTTGATAAGAAGCGAAATTGATGCAGATTAATGTCTGCTAATCTTTGTAACAGTGTTACAAACATATGTACAAATTCTCAAAAGCAGTTTAATCAGTAGAGACCAAATTTGACATCGAGCCATCGTAAAATTGGAATTCTTTGTACTACAGTGTACCAGTGCCATGGTAATGAAGTGGGGCGTACTCCAGGGGCAGCTTCTAATGCGGCCATTAGAAGAAATTAATTGTGCGCAATATTTTTGTGGGAGAAAAAATTGGTTTAGCAAATGAAAGAAGCTTTTCTGGCGTCTTTTTACTTTCCATAGTCCATACTGAATAATCCTTACGTCTGATTTAACTTTTTGACACAAGCTGTGAATACAATAAACAAATCGCTCTAACATGAGTGAATTTTACTACTGCAAAAACACTAGAAAACGTGACCATCCTTTTATATGTCTATAGCAATTCCGCTCGGATGTTGGATATGGACTGCAAGTGCTCCATTTGTATCTTCGTACTTACCTCCGTCGTACATGGTTAGGTTTTGCGTCTAGATCATTTTTTGTTAGCTAACCTGACCCCATTTTCAGTAAAACTCGAAACGGTTTCCTCACATCATGCGATTTGACGCGTTAGTGTGAAGCGAGACATAATAGTCACATTTTCGGTAGCTGCGCCAACAGTTAAGGTTTTGGTTAAAAGTTGTTCATTTGAATATATATATATATATATATATATATATATATATATATATATATATATATATATATAGATATAGATATATATACTGAACCGCATGATAGGTTCTCGTCATACTTAGGATGAATCATAATGAAGTTAAGACAATTCATTCTACGACAGGCCAGCTCGCCGCCTTTACCCATGATTCAAAGTCACTATATAAACAAAAATTTCCTCAATGTTTTTTCAATAGAGTATATTTCCTAAACCTCGAGGTGAAATAATTTTTATACTTTGGCTGAATCATAATGAAACTAAGACGATTCATTTTGCGACATGTTCGTTCAACTGTTTTGACCTTGGGGTTAAGATCACTTTTACAGCAATCGTGAGCTCGACATGCAGGCTTTGGCTTGTTTCAAATGATGCAGATCCCCCTTCAAATAAGGCCACAGTTACTGAAAATAGAAAAACCTTTAACGAATCTTCTTAGCAACTGTTCAACAGAATTTGACCTAATTTTACGGCAGGCACCATTGCAAGCAGCGCTTTCAGGTTTATACAAATGATGCTTATTCACCATCAGATATGTCGTTAGTAAAAAATAAAGAGAAACGTTGAATGTTTTCTAAAAACCTGTTTTTTTTGTTGTTTTTTCTTCAGAATTTAATTAAATTTTAACAGAAAGCATCCCGGCTTGAAGAGCGAACTTAAAGCTTTGTACAAATGATGCGATCCGCCATCAAATATTGCTGCTGTTAATAAAAACAATACACAAACAATTAAACAACTTCGCAACGACCGCCTGACGGAATTTTAACGAATGTATCATAAAGCATTCGTTGGTAAAGGGCTTTCATATTTGTACAAATGATACTGGTCATCATCTTTTATGACGGTTATTACTAAAACTAGGAAACAAGCTTGAAACGACTTTTTAAAAAAAAGCAAAAAAAAAAAAAACAAAACGCCTGACCAAATTTGACAGCAAACTATCCTGCTATACTTTAAAATTTATTCAACTGATGCCGGTTTGCGCTTAAATACGACTGTCATTACTAAAAAATAGAGAACCTTTGAACGATTTCTCAGCAATCGTTCAACAGAATTTGACCAAATTTTTTCAGCATATTATGTTTTCAGTTTTATACAAATGATGCTGATAAACTATTAAACATGGCTGTCGCTACTAAAAATAGAAAATCTTTGAAACAATTTTTAAAAAACCAGAATACAACTAAATTTGATACCTTGGCCATAAGGCTGTTCAAATTTTACAAATTATGCCTTTCCTAGGTCAAATATGACTCTTTTTTACTAAAAGCAAAAAATACAAGATGAGTTAAACAACTTTATCTCAAAACACCGCTCAGGAGAATTTTACCAACTTTGATAGAATGCATCCTTGCATACTTGCTTTTCAGTATTGGACAACTAATATTGACGTGCAATCAAATACGAGTGAAGATACACAAAATAGAAAAATGCTTTTGTTTTTCTGTTGTTTTTTTTTTCCGTAACGTGAGAAGCATTGGCGGAAAGGTATGCAGAAAACATTCTACTGACAGATTTCTTGACTAGCTGCTCTAGTATTTATCTTTTAGATCCAGGTATCTTGTTAGCTCATCTGGCTAAAGGTAATGTGAGCTGATGGGATTGCCCTCCGACCGTCTATCCACGTTTCCTATAATTTTCTCAAAAATGCCTGGACTAATTCTGGTCAGACTTGCAGTTGTTCCTTATAACATGCTGCTTCAAAAGTATGTCATGGTGACCTAAATTTCACGTTTCACTGACTTTTGTTAATTTATGTTTAAGTTTATTTATTAAGTTCTGTTGATGCCAGAATCAGCAAACAATATTGCAGACATCTGTCTTAGTGTTATACCCTCGCTACAAAAGGTCACTGTGACCAATAAATTAGCATTTTATGATTTTATGTTTAGCTTACGACCGCATTCGGGGGCCCCGAGTGGTCTAGTGGTCCAAAGCGCTCTCCGTTACGGATCACTGCCATCTCACCTCTGTCTGCATGGGTTCGCGTCTAGGATTCGGCGAATGTGGATATGTGAGAAAGCTTGCCAGTAGCTTCTCGTGGGTCGGTGGTTCTTTCCGGGGATTTCCTGGTTTCTTCCTCTACCATTAATACTGGCCGCCATGTATAGCCTATCGTGTGCTGAAAAATGGCGTTAAGCCCCACAACAACAACAACAACAACAACAACGACCGCATTCAGGTATGTATCATGTATACCTACTGCTGAACCTCGGACCTCTCCGGGGGCCTAGTGGTTTGAGCGTCCGCCTCGGATGCGGGAGGTCGCGAGTTCGAATCCCAGTCGAGTCATACCAAAGACTTCTAAAAATGGTACTAACAGCTGCCTCGCTTGGCGCTCAGCATTAAGAGGTTATGTTAGGACTGGTCGGCCTGGTGTCAGGATAATGTGACTTGTTGGGATATCATGCTACATGTCTGCGACATGATGCCCCTGTGCTAGACATCACTATAAACTGCAACACTGCAGACATCGATATGACTGAAAAATTGTGAAAGCTACGTTAAAAATCCAAAATACACACACACTGCCGAACTTCAGTACATAAAGCCAAATATATGTTGTGTTTTTATAGGCCATGTTAATGGTAAGCGAGACATAGCAGCCACTTTTCTAGCGGCGGTTACGTCATTAACAGTTATGAGTTTGGTTACGGTTTTTCAAGAATTCTTTGTAGGCTCGACATGCAGGCATCGGCCTCCTTCTTGTGCTTTTGAGTGCCACCCACCCCTGCCCCAACCCCTTGTTACATTAATACCTATGTTATTGACCGTATTAAAACTAATATAAAATAATGAATGTCAGTTATAGAATGATTTTATCAAACATAAGGAACAGCTTTTATGTCGTCATTTGTTTAATACAATCTACTGGATAAGGGTCAAAGGTCCTTTTTAAATATTTCCTGAAGTACCACTGATGATATTAAATAGTATCAGAATGAAAAGCTGGAGAACTATCATGTTATATCATTCAGTTGTCCTTAACTACATCGTTTAGTTTGAAATATATACAAGTTTTTTTCCACATTATTTTGAAAGGCTAACCCGTACCTTTTCTATAAAAGAGTTTTGATACAGTTGTGAATAATAATTTTTCGTTACTATCTGTATTACGCCCCAGTATGTCTAATACAGTAAATAGATTCTGATGTGGAATATTTTAGTCCTTTTATTACGTACCCTTTTAAATATTTTTTCTTGAGGGGGGGGGGCACCAGACAGATTCCCCACTCCTTAACCAAAAAAAAGAAAAGTATTTTATGTGTATATGTATCCTCCTAAGGTGTTTTGCATTGTTTTATTTATAAACAAAATTTTGATCAAAAATATATTTAGAAAGCAAATTTTTGATGGGGTATTTATTTTCCCTAATGTATCTAAAGGGTTGTTCATCCGATCAGATTTTAATCTCCTGATCGGAATCCCTCTCCTTTTAAATTACAGTGACCTTTGCTAAGGGTCCCTATGTCCTGTGTTTGCTATATTGTGTGCTTGCTATAGATTGGTATGTAAGGACAGCATTAAAACAATTTTTTTCCCCGGCTCTCCTTGGTTGTATAATATATGTATTTTATATAAAAAAAATTAAAAAAAAAGGAAGATAAAACGTTTATTTCTAGGAAATGCCATTTTCTCATATAAAGGAGATTAACTTTCTTAGAGATGCCAATTTTTCATTTTCTTTTTGACTTCAATAATTTCTCAATTTTAGAATACCTTTTTGAATGAGAAACGGTTGTTATTACAAAATTAAAAATAAAGCCTAGTGTTTTTTGTGTGTTGTGATGTGAAACGTTTCTCAGTTTTTACTCGTGTCAATTCAGGAGTGCTGAGGCCATGCCCTATCCAAGGAGCCGCATTTCTTTTATTAATTATCCACCATGCATCTCTTAGTTTGTGGGCATAGCCTTGTCTCCCGTCTTGATCATTTTGTTCTGACACCCACACCAGCATGGCCCGTCATTAGACCGTATCTAGTGTAGATGTCTTTCCACGCCGCGCAAAAAGGTTCGAAAAGGCCTAAATTTCAAGAAATTAAAAAAAAACTTGTTCTGTTAGTTGTTAATTAGCCATTAGCATGGGTTACCCCTTTGTAATCTACTTAATTCTATCTCCCCGTATATGTGTTCTGTTTGTCCGTTTCCTACACATGGAATTTTCTGAGGCTCTTTCACAGGCCTGTGCACTTCGCGTAGCGCCTTGTGACTTAGCCCTGCGACGTCTGTCTCATACTTTTTCCATATGTAGGTTCCCTGTTCCGTTTATAATAATTGAAAGCTAAATATATAAAAGAGAAAAGTTATATTATGTTAGTTGTTAGTTGGCTATGGGGTTTCCCATTATCTACATGTTGGTTATTAATTATGTTATTTTTTTATAGTATTATGTAAGGCACCGAAGGAATCTACTTTTCATACATGTTAAAATTAAATACAATGTAATAAAATTTTGTTCGTTTTCCTGAGGTGAGAGATGAGGTTGGGGCTCCAGCCCGCGCTTAGGCTGGTATATACCCTACTTGGGTTGTAAACCGAGGCCCCCCCCCCCCCCCGTAGTGACATCTTATGTCACAAATTTATATTTTATATTTGAGCCCCAGCATATGTTTTGTAGTCCAAATGTTTTGAGAATACAGAGTTTGGAATTTGATGAGGGTTCTTAAACGCCATACATTTGCCGCAGTGCACAGTTGCCGATGTTAAAACTTCAGATCAATCTCCACCGTTTTTTTTTTTTTTTACCTACATGCATGTAAATGGATAGTGTAGGACTTCGAGCGACTTCAGTCCCCTTTTCTTGTGGCATAGTATCCATTTTCTTGTACAAAATATAGTTCGCGTTTCAAATAATAGTAACAACTGTGCGTGTTACTAAATATAGTAACACAGTATAAATCCCAACGGCCTTTCAGGGCTCAGTTTATGCCAAGGGAGGCAATTTAAATTTTGGTCTTTGATTAGACCGTGTAGTAGTTGTCTTCCACTAATGGCAATACTTCAAACGATAGCAGAAAATGCATTTAGAAGGAAATCAGCACAATAATTACGCAAATGATGTTTCAAATGTAGTTATACATTCACGGGTGACATCAAATTAAAACAAAATGCTAAATAATATATAGATAATGAACAGTCTGTTTCCGATATTTTAACGATATTAATACCAATATCGCTGGGGTGATATTCTTTCATCTGATGTTCTATAAATATGTATCACTTCAAACATCCACCACCACCAGTCATCAGTGTTTTAATATTTTGATTATTAGTAGGTGTCACCAAAAATAAAGTATGTATGACTTCACAAAAGTCGGGATTTATGACCTAAGAACAAATGTAATGTCGGTTTTCTGCGACATTTTGACGTATGAGGGCTTAAAGGCAAGATAGTAAGTTTAGACTCCTTGATTCAGAGTCACCTATTATTACACTTGCCTAGACTCACACATACACATGAGTGTGCCACAGAGAATTAACCCAATTATTTCAAATGATTAATATTTAAATTCGATTAATATTTATGTGAGTGATAAATGTATGTACGCATATTTTAGAAATATCTTTACGGTATCAATGTGTATACCCGTTTGTTTTGAAAATTAACCTTCCAAGCATTTGAACGAAGATGAAATTAAGTTATGGCTCACCTGGCAGCATGGACAAGTGAGTTAATAGTATTGTCCAGCGACCGTTGTGCATCGTCTGTCAACATTTGTTATTTACAACTGCTTGTTAAATTCACTGGACCAGTTTTAGCCAGAATCGTCATGAATGCCCTCTATACGAACGAGTCCGACATGGCATGTAATATGACCACTGTTAAATAAATATAAATCACCTGTAAATGTTTTCTTCAAAATGTGATCAGAGTAATAAAATGTTTTCTTTTGATAAAGGCTTCTCGGATTTATACAAATGATGCCGGTCCATGATCCCATATGGTCGTAGTCGCGGAACAGAATTTTTAGAAAACTTTATAAATCTACTTGTAAAACGCTCCAGCATAAAAGCCTTTTCAAATTTGTGCCAAACGTTGATCTTCAATTCAGTATGGCTACAGTTGCTAAAAATAAATACAAATCTTGAAATTGCTTCTAATAACGACTCAACGGTATTGTACTAAAATTTGCAGAAATAATCGAAGTGTTTAGTGAAAGCCCTTTTTTGCAAATGATGACGATTCTCCATCTGTTATAGTCGCCGTTACTAAATATTAAAATTTACACACAAAAATCAAATAGCTTGACAAAATTTTATCAAATTTGACGGATAGTATCCGGCTTACAGACCATTCAGTTTCGTACAAATATGTCGACCCATTCAATTTGGTCGCCGTTATTAAATAAAGGAAGTCTCTAAACAGGGTCTGGTGAAAAAAAAAAAAAAACCCACGCTCAACAGGTGTTTAATAGAAATGTCCATGGTTTGAAAGCCAGATATTTTGGTGGAGCACATTAAAGCGAAACAATTTAGACGATGGCGACGGCGTCAGCAGTTTGTTACGATTTAGGCTAACGATTTTCATTTGCGTATATTTCTTAAACCCCTTGTTTGATTCCCAAAATAATTAGCATGAATCATTATGCAGCGAAGACAATTTATTTTACTATATGTCTTGGGGTCAGGATCTCGGTCATGGAAAATTCGGGTTAAAGTTTTGATGCTTTTCATTTGCTGATATTTTAACCCCTTGATAGATTCTCATCATTTTTGTGAATAACTATTATGTAACTTAGACAATTCATTCAACGGCACGTTCTTTCTCCCAGTGATCATGGAATCAACGTCAGTCTTGGAAGACTTGTGTTAGGATTTTTCTTAAAGTTTTTCATTTACTTATATTTCCAAAAGTTTTTGATGGATTATGTATAATACTTTGAATGAGTCACTGTGAAGTTAAGACATGCACGCTGGCCAATTTGACGTTGGGTAAATGTCACAGTAATAGAGAAACTTTGCGTTAAGGTTTTGATCCCCTCCCCCCCCCCCTGTTTATATTTCCTAAACCCGCTGATGGATATTATACATACTTGCGATGTCCGTTTGATCTTGGGGTTTAGGTCACACTTACAGAGATAAAATTAACCTTTGTGTTTATTTTTATTAATATCCTTATAATTCTTAAATCCATTGATGGATTTTATTCATAAAAACATCTTGGTTTGACGGCCATTAAATTTGTTTGAAATGACAACATCTGCCATCAGGTGAGCTATGGCTGATGATACTAAGGCGTTCTTTCATAACAATGCAACGGAAATATTATTGACAGAGAGCAGCATATTAACCCAGATTTCTCTACCACATGCTCACGCATTCGACTGTTAGGCACACACACACACACACACACACACACACACACCGAGATTTTTATTTAAATCACGTGTCAAATGAGAATAAGCTGGTCACTTTCGTCCTGAAACTATCGCTGGAACTATGAGGATTGAAATATAATTTTTAAAATATAAATTAGAGTTTACATGAGTTATGATTGACTTTGAAACTTTTTTTTTTTTTACTGAATGAGTTTTTTAAAAATAATCTCAGATTTTTTCTTTTCATAATTATATTTTTAAAGCCATCAAAATACTTTTTAAAAGCTTTTTAAGCCGCTTTGAATGTTCCTTTGATGGTGAAGGGGTAAATGCGTTCGTATGAAAATAACAATTCAAGGCAAGGGTGAAGGTCAAAAGTTCACTTTTGTGTGAAAGCTTTTCAAACCTGCTTTTATTTTAGTATTATCAACCTTTGCATCCTAACAAGAAATAGGAAATCCCAGTGGAGAACGGCAAGAATGGTTGATATAAGAGAAACATTTTGATACTCTCTGTGTGTGTGTGTATATATATATATATATATATATATATATATATATATATATATATATATATATATATATATATATATATATATAACAACGAATCAGATTTCTGAAAACTGGGCAACATTGACCTACCTTTCTTACTCCAGTGACTATGCTATTTATTTCGAATATATCTGCTGGAACAGGCCAGACACCGCGTTTTGCTGAGTTCTGTTGTTAAATTTGTTAGCATGACGTTTGTATATTATGTCAAGGCTACAAGACAAACTGGGAGAAATGTTAACTATGATCTTTGTTAGCCATTACGTGAATTTATTTTCTCAGGCAGCATTTCAACTAGAATCACAATACTTGGTATTTCATTGTGTCATGTGTGCTACTGTAGCCGTCAATGAAAATTAGATCACTGGCCTAATTTTACGGTTTAGTGATTTTGGTTAACCGCTGCATTTAACTCGGTTTCACTGGTTAGCATTTGTTGGACATTTCTCAGCTAGTATTGCTCATAGAGTAACATATGTTGGTATTTGGATACGACATGTATAGTACTACATAAATCGGTAAAAACCAGGTCACTGTAACTTAGATTTCAGTCCACTGATTTTGGGTAACATTTGCTTTAACAGATTTTCTTAGCCACTATTTCATATGGAGTCAAATAATTTGGCATTTCATTGCGTCACCAGGAGTAATACAACCATCATCGTAAGCTAGGTCAATGAGGACTGTATTTCCACGGCCAGTGATTTTAGTTGGAATTAACGTTTCGGTTGTTTCGTAGACGCTGTTACTTGTACAGTAACATAAGTTGATATTTAGATCCGTTATTTGGAGTGCACCTCCTTTTTAAGTGAAAATTAGGCCACTGTGACCTATATTCACGTTCCATTGGTTTTGGTAACCTTTATGTTTAGTTGCTTTTCTATCTTCTTCCTATGAAGTCGCATAGCATGGTCTGTAATTGCATTATAGAGAATAATCAGCCATCGCAAAACCGCGTCACTTTGACCTATATTTCATAGCTCTGTGCTTTTGGCGTACCTTCGCATTGAAGGTCAGCTTCTTTTGGTTATGGTTTATTTTATTTTCTCGTAATTTGTTGAGTCTCATAAATTTGTATCCGGATGTGCCAGGCTCGTGCAGAAGAACCCCGCAAATAACCCACAGAGATTGGTACCTAGTAAATAAGTAGGAGTTTACGGTATGTGTGGTTTGCGATCTGGCCTTACCGGCGTTAGCGGTTTTCTTGTTAACGTTTTTCATTGTTTGCCTGTTCTTCTATCCATTCATCATGCATTCTTTCGTTTCGGGAGCATAACTCCAAAATTGTTGAAGATACTTAAGTGAAAATTAGTACAACTATTTGGCTTTTGGTCTATATGTACCTTTTGCTACTTGCAATTCAGGTGTAATATTTTCGTTCTTTTGCTCATCGATACCTCCATCATCACACACATTTTCATTTGCCGAGCGTATCCAAAACCATTAAGGATATGTCTTTGAAACTTAGTACACATAATTAAACTAGTAGTCCTGATATATCTAGTTATTTGCAATTCTTCAGTTTCGGTATTTTTTATGTTTATATGCACGTACGCAGGCACAAATTCGCTATTCTCCTTCAATGAAAAAGCCCCATACCTGTGGTACTTCCACGAATGCCAAATTTTGTTTTGCAAAAAGAAAAGTTTAATTCTGTTTTATTTCTATTTCTCAATATTGTTTTTAACTCTGGTCTTCTCTATGTCTACTCTTTAGCTCAAGTTCAAGAACTTTGAAAGAGTTGAAAAGGTAAGTTATTTTTTGATGTTATTTCTGTTGTCATCTTAAAAGAAATCTTTTATCGTGGATTTACACTGTTCGCATTTTATCAATGTGCTTATCCAACCAAAGTAGCAAGTGTCAATCGTTATCTATTACGAATTTTCTTTATTATATTAAGTCGGTCTTTTTTTATAAATATTTTTTTATTGTAAACCCGTAAATAGCTTTTAAGTATGCCTATGAATACATACCTACAAGAGGAATAGTAAGCAGGAGTGAAAATTCTGCATTACTTATCTCCGAAAACACTTAAATAGTTATTGTGATACAGAGTTCATAAAAAGCTACATAAAACATTTGTAATTGGACTTGATGTTTCCGAGAAAACAACACTTAAATAAGTGACAGTAGTTGCTTATTGTCATAACGAAATATGTGCTGCGATTCCTAGAGTCATGCAACTGTGCAACATGTGTCTTGGTGTGTACATCATTATACAGAAATAGGTCAGTTCATTAGTTTTTCCCTCAACTGGTCATAGACTAGAAGAGCTTATGGGATGGTCTGTTGTCCACCGTTCGTCCGTTAGCACAAGATGGCTATCGCTAATCTTCCTATACTATTTGGATGATTACAATGAAACTTTGCACACATGTTTTTCCTCTGGTCTAGTTGGTCCTAAATGACAATGGTGCTGCTTAGAAATCCAATATGACCGCCTTAGTGGCCATCTTCAAAATCTTGTTATCACTACTTCTCCTTATTGGATGGTCATATCAGCATGTGGTTTGGATTAGAAGACTTTTTATGATATCTAGTTGGTCCTAGATGCAGATGGGACCAATTTTGTTAATGTTACTTTCCTAGAATGGATGGTCATGTCAATACAGGGTTTTCACTAAAAGTCTTATGATGTCTAGCCGGTCCTAAATAAAAATTGCGCCGATCTGACGCCAATTATGGTGGCCCGAATTGGTCATATTGAAAATCTTATTTATAAAATAATATAAAAATGGTGCTGATCTGACATCGATTATGACCACTATGGTAGCCATCGAAAAAATAAACCTTGTTATCACAGCTGTACTTTTACAGAAAGTCCATACAGAGTTTTCATGAGACAACTTCTTGATGTCCAATTGGTCTTAAATGAAAATGATGCCGATATGATGTCCAGTATGGCCTTCTGGATGCCTTTTATCAGATCTAGTTTTGATCAAATTTGGAATATCTACTTTTGTCATAAAGGCCTGGTACAAGTTCGATAATGAGCGAATTGAGTGAATGTATCATTCATCATTCTTCTTGCATCTGACAATCTGACAGCAATTGCTTGTTGCTACTCGGGAGTCAATATTTCTGATCTGCTTTCAATCAGACCTACAATATGAATTTATGTCATCAAAATGTCAGACGAGTTCACGAGTTACCGCTCTGGAGACCGTATTTCTGTCAAGATATTTACTAAACTTTAAATATTTGCTTGTATTAGTAAGATCTCTGACAGGATTGATAATGAGCAGGATCCATGTATATTAATGAGTTGATCTTGCATCTGATTGGCTGAGATTGTTACCACTCTTGAAGCCATATTTGTAATCCAGTTTTGATCAAAATTGAAGTATGGGCTTGTATCATCATGTTCTTGGACGGTTTTGATAATGACTGAGATACACTCTCATTAATGAGGTAATTTTGTCTTGATCAGCTGACCTTATTACCACTGTGGAGGCCAGATTTCTGATACAATTTTGATCAGACCTGGAATATCAGCTTAAATCATCTGGATTTCAGACAAGTTAGAGAATGAGCGAGATCCACACGTATTAATAAGGTGATCTTGTATCTGATTGGCTGAGCTTGTTTCCATTCTGGAGGCCATATATTTTATCTAGATTTGATAAAACTTGGAATATATGGTTAGGTCATCAAGACTTTGTACAAGTTCAGAAATGAGCAAGATGAACAAGTGCATCATCTGTTGTTATAATATATAAATATAATTACATGCAATAGTCACACATGAGGGAAAAACACCTGCAGACAGTTGCCATGTTTGGTTTTGTGTGATTGGTGTTAGGTGGCAATGTATGGTGACTGGCTTTTGGAACTATTCGTTTAATGAATAAGCCTAGATATCAGACACTCCAATTAAACTGATATGTTTAAAGATGTACAGTTCTTGTTTTCCTTTAAGCCTGACCAAATTTAGGTAGCAAAACACTGATTTCACGACATTATTGTTATGGATAGCCAGGTGTTCCATTGTCTTCAGCGGACAGCACCTTGGAACAAATAGTTTGATCTGTTTCCCTGCATAATTGTGAAATAACTGTAATTACTGATTAATAGTCATTACTGTCTCTTATAGTGAATGTCATTTTCATTCAGGTAACCTAATAGATGTAGTGTCTGCACTTACTGACAATAATGATATTTGCTTGCTTGTATGTGTGTGACTTTGGAGCTGAATTAATGACTAGTGCCCAACATGATACTTCACACTCCATTAACAACAAATTTACCTTTTGGACATGGGAGTGTCATCAGTGTATTTTAATGTGCTAAATTCTTACCTGTGAAATAAAGTGGTATTATTTTTCCTTGAGAATACGGTTATGTTACAGAAGTAGAACTAATTGACATAATTACATGTTTATTTAACCTGACATGACCTGATGTGATGTCATCATCATTGAGGGTACTTGTTGGTCATGTGACTAGTTCTTCTCATGAGGAATATAGTCATGATATTTGCACCTGCATGAATCTCATCAAATTGTAATTTAAATCAAATGGTATGAATTCTCCTCATTTACTGGTTCCTGTTATAAGATGTATACATGTACTAAGAATAAATGTGTCTTAATGTCCCCATTTTTTACAGTTGTTCCAAAGATGCCTAATCAAGGTGCTAAACAATGACCTGTGGAAGTTATACCTGGCCTACATCAAGGAAACCAAGGGAAAACTGCCTTCTTACAGGTTAGGCAGACCAAACGCAAGAACTTGTTGATCACATCAATAACAGAACTCATGCAAAATAGTTGTTCAGTATTCTATTACCATATATACTAACTTATAAGTCGAGTCAAACTGCAAACAACAAAGATCCTGATCTACTGTAGCATAATGCACCTGCAGATCAGGGTCTATGTTGTTTGTCCTACTGATTGGTCCTAACAAACTGCACTGTTTCAAATATACCAGCACATTCTATGGCGGCAGATTTGGGTCTGTGCAGTTTGCAGTTTGACCCATCTTATAATTGAGTATATACAGTGTGTCATGATCATTTGTCTGCTAATGATACCGGTCATATTTTTAGAACACCAGACTGAGATCTGACATATTATGTGAGATTTGAGTAAATTAACCCTACTGCCAGTAAACTTTTGTCTTGTTCTATCTCATTAGCATATTCATTGTTATATTTCTTAAAACTTTTTAACGAGATCTGAAATTATGATTGTGTTTGTGTGTTAAGAGTTTGACCTATAAAATTCAAAATATTTGGTGCTTAATTTTTGTAGATTCTGATGTTCAGATTAATTATGTAATTCACCTGAAATATGGTCAGCAATCTTGGTGTCTAATGTATGTACAGCAATTAGGTCATTTTAGCAGTAATTGCTGACATGTCTTGGTCAGTTCTTAGGTGTGAACCGACAGGTGGTGGAGTGGCAGTAGGATAAATTCTATGAGATCTTACTCTGTCCACAGCCATTAATGCTTGTTAATGAAAAATGCAAAACAATTTTCCTTAGTATTCACTTTTGTTAATTGTTAATATAGTAAGATAGACAATACAATTTGATATCATATAATGTAATTGCATAACATAAACCATATCATATAATGTGGTAAAACAGATGAGGTGATTTGATATCATTTAATGTAATATGATTTACCCAACTTATACACTCTTTCTCATATTCTCATATAAGAATTTTGTTTCCCTTACAACAGTTTGTCATTAATTTATTGACATATTACAAATTTTTTCATTGTTAGAGAGAAGATGGCACAGGCATATGACTTTGCCCTGGACAAGATGGGAATGGATATCATGTCCTACCAGATTTGGGTGGATTACATCACCTTCCTCAAAAATGTGTACGTAGTATACCATGTCCTACCCGATTTTGGTGGATTACGTCCCTTCCTCAAAAACATGTACTTGTATATACTGCTTGATAAGTTGTGGCCAACTGCAAGCAACATAGACCCTGATCTGCAGTCACACCAGCAGATCAGGGTCTATGATGTTTGTTCTACTGATTACTCCTAATTAACTGCTTAGACCCAGATCTGCTGGCACATTATGCGGTGGCAGATCTGTCTGTGAAGTTTGCAGTTGGACTTGACTTATAAGTGAGTATATATGGTATTAACCCTCTTGGAAAGTCCCTTACAATAAAGGAAGATTCCATGGAACTCTGTCATGCATGCTAACCATTCTGTGGTGAGTCTCAAAGAAAACAGAATACCAATATTTGACAAGGATCATGACACTGTTTCTGATAGCAAAGTGATGCAGGTGTCATTATCTAGTTATGCATGTAAAACAGCAACCCTTGCATTTAGTATTCTTCTTTTACATGGTTAGTACAGCCTTCTAAAAATCCTTGATTTTAAGGAGAAATGACCTTGAAAACTCTTTGAAATTTTAAAAATATTGGTTTTATTATTGACAAGTCATTGAATTTGTTGACAAACTCCTCAAAGTCTTCCCAGAACTCTTGAATGTATCTAAAGGAATACAGGTTATTAAAACTGAATATAATCTGTCTGTTTTAAATTAAGAATTTGTTACTTATTTGTTTCCACAAACATATGAATAAATAAAATGGGATAAAATTGGGTTGATCAAATGATGGATGAAATGGGTAATTACCAAATGGAATAGCATTCCTTTGCTGTAGTATTACACTAATAACAATTTTTCTTCAACTTTTCTACCTATTTATACAGTGATAAACAAAGCAACATGTGAAGAAAATTGACATTCAGTGAGAAAAAAACATTTTAAGGGCCTTGAAAACTCCTAGAAAAACAACTCTGGCTATATATAAACTTTCTTTTAAGTTATGGTGACATTTTAATTTACTTGTAATAATGATTGTATTCAATATTCTGTATAACACAGGGAAGCAGTGGGATCCTATGCGGAAAACCAGAGGATAACAGCAGTCCGCAAAGTGTACCAGAGGGGAGTGGTCAACCCTATGATCAACATTGAGGCACTGTGGAAAGACTACTGCAACTATGAAAATGTAGGGTGAAAACATTCTTATTTAACTCCTCACCCCACCCCCACTTCAGCAGGGGCATCTGATTTGGTCATGTCCAAACATACATAAAAATATACATGCATTTCAAGAAACTTGTTAGAAATTTTCATCAAACCATGCATTTTTTACCAAAAACATTTTGTTAGCATATTTTTAAATGCATGCATATGATCAGCTTATAATATCAGGCCATTGCAATAATTCACCAACCCTTTTACACATTCTGCAACTTTTTGGACTTTGACCTTTTGATGTGAACTTTGTTAGCACAATTAACAATGAGCATACAAAACAGAAATTTGTATCCATATGTAGATGACCTGATTAGATTTTCAGTGCATTTCTGCACTATTTCAATTTTCTAAAATTTATTTTACTCTTTTCATCTTGGACATTATTGAAAGTAAAACCTTGTTGGCCTGATGATTTTACTCATTTCAACTTAGACATTATTGACAGTAAAATCTTCTTAGCCTGATGAAGCCAAAACAATCTGAGGTCAGTCAATGAAATTTGATTATCCATTTTTGATATGTAAGTAATGTTCAAGGTTAAAATATATTTTATGAACCTAATAAAGCGGAACCTTTTTCATGGCAGATTCAGATTTAGACCGAGTCCAACTGCAAATAACTTAGATCCTGATCTGCCATTACATAATGCACAGCAGATCAGGATCTATGTTTTGTTCTATTGATTAGTCCTGAAAAACTGTATAGACCCAGGTCTACCAGCACATTTTGCAGTGGTCAACCTGGTTCTGTGCATTTGCAGTTGGACGAAACTTAGAAAAGAGTATATATATTTGGTAAGCCAGAAGATCATATAAATTTTATAATTTTTCAAACTTATAGTATCTTTATACACATGCCAGTGTTGCACAATATTATGTCACCTCATATGCATCACAAATTGTATTTGCACTCAGTAACATTTGAAGGACTTTGTGGATTGATACCAAATTTGGTATGAGTCTTTCCATTAAAAAGACCCAGGTCAGGTTTGGTTTTCACCATTTTCAGACAGATTTTAAGTGAGTTATATCCCCAGTTTGACTTAAAAGATTGCCCTTCCCCAGTTTGACTTCAAAGATTGCCCTTCCCCAGTTTGACTTAAAAGGGCACCTTTCAGTTGGATCATATTGATGGGAGTATCCACATCATATAGAAATACTATATGTGAGTGAAATATATTTTTTAATGGACACATTTTCATAGGTCCCTTGGGGTTAGGTTTTAGGCAGATCTGACTTTTATTTAATTATTTAATTCCCAACATTTCTTCACATGAACGAATTATTTCACCTGGTATACCTTGATATACCAAAGTATACATTAATACACCAAAACTGTACATTAATACACCAAAGTATACATTGATACACCAAAAGTACACATTGATTTACCAAATGTATAAATTGATACACCAAAGTTAACACTGATACACCAAAGTATAAATTGATACACCAAAGTATACTGATACACCAAAAGTATCCATTGATACACCAGAAATATACATTGATGCACCAAAGTATACACTGATACACCAAAGTGAGATTTAGCAGTGAAGTTCTAAAACAATCTGAACAAACATAACTCCTTGAGACATCCTACAAATAAATACCTAACATAATCATAATCAATTAATAATGATTAGTGATTAATTATTAATAAAGTGCATACCGTATTAGTTATTCAGCATCAGTTATTAATAATTCATTATTAAGTTCATATCTAATTAATTATTCCAGAGTATCAATCCCCTTATTGCAAAGAAGATGACTGAAG
Source organism: Megalonaias nervosa (assembly GCA_016617855.1). Classification (NCBI taxonomy): domain Eukaryota; kingdom Metazoa; phylum Mollusca; class Bivalvia; order Unionida; family Unionidae; genus Megalonaias; species Megalonaias nervosa. The sequence goes on along the minus strand of JAECUM010093941.1, from coordinate 83,362 downwards.
ACAGAGGCAGGGAGTACATGAATGCTAGGAGAGTTGCCAAGGAATATGAGGCAGTTACAAGAGGTCTGAACAGAAACATTCCATCCACTCCACCCACCAACACTCCTGAAGAGGCACAACAGGTGGGGCTATCAAAAATATCAAATTAATCTTATTATCAATCAAACAAGATTTTATTCACCAGTCTTTTAAGCAATAACTACTGTGACATACTGTGTAGCAAATGATTTTTTTAAATTCATCAGTCTTCTATTGCAAGCAATAACTATGCTGACAAACCATGTGGCAAGCCAGTTTTACTCATCAGTCTTCTATTTTAAGAAATATCTGCTATAACTAAGTAGTGAACAAGTTTTTATTCATCATTCTTCTGTTTTAAGCAATAAGTACTATGACAAACAAAGTAGGAAGCAGGTTTTTATTTATCAGTTTTCTGTTTTAAGTGATAACTTGTGTGACAAAGTAGCAAGAAGTTTTTTTTCAGTCTTCAATTGTAAGCTATAACTACTATGATGGACTAAGTAGTCCATGTGACTATTCTTTTAAACAAAATCATTCCAGAGGCCTAAACTAAAAAACACAATTTTTATCACAAGAATCTATTGTTTTTCTTGCAAACAAAATTAATCATTCTTACAAAGATTGCGTGCAGATTTTCATATCAGGATGCTTTTTTTACCATAGGCTAAAATTGTCAGAGTGTGGATGACTGTTGCTTTGATATTTTCATGTTCCTCTAAATTCAGGTCGAGTTGTGGAAGAAATATATTGCCTGGGAAAAGAGTAATCCCCTCAGAACAGAAGATCAGGCTCTCACAACAAAAAGAGGTATTTACATATTACTCACTTATAAGTAGAGTCCAGAAGCATACAATATAGAACCTGCACTGCCATTACATAATGTATCAGCAGATTAGGTTCTTTGTTGTTTGTTCTACTAATTACTCTTGTTTGTTCTACTAATTACTCCAACAAACTGCATAGACCCAGATCAGATTGCACATTATGTAAATGATGCAGATAAGGGTCTGTGCAGTTTGAAGTTGGACTTGACTTATAAGCAAGGATATATGGTAAGTAAGCTATTTTTAAAACTAACACCTGTTACAAACGACATCTAGTATACAGTTCACTTTTATCTACTTTAAAATCATTGATATTAGTGGGGATAAAATGTCATGGTTTGGGAGTATACATGTTTGTGGGGTCATTCTTTAACATCCAGTCAACAATACTTGGCCTATTTTTGTTTTGGACTTATTTTCATGGATATTAATATTAGTGACAGTTAAATCCTTCAAAAATATTTATGACTTTATGGCAAGAGATGCTTGGCTCTAGTAGGAAAAGGAAATTGATTTTGTCCTAAGTGACAATTTTTACAGCTTATGTACAACTAACATTACAATTTTCCATTAAGAGATTTGTGCCCTCCACCTTTTTGTTTCCTGTCAACTTCGAATGTGATAATATTTTAATAGGTGCTAACAAATCTGTTTGTTCCAGTGCATATTGTGTTATATATCTATCACTTTTTTATTAGTGATAAGTGTTAACTTATACTGTGAGACTTGTGTATTAGAGCCACACAAGAGATTACAACATTGTCCTTTGTGGACTGGTGTTTTTGATATAGAAAATAAATCTGGTATGCATTTAATGAGCATGTGTCCTTTAGATCAAGGTGTACATGATTGAACATATATAGATTCAAAGAACTTTTTTGAGACCATGCATAGAAAGGACACCTATGTGGGACACATTTTTACTGCCACTTAAATGTCCTTCATAGAAAGGTTGTTCATAAAATTCTAGAAAACATTGCCTTCAATTTAGCCTTCATTGAAGTATTTGTTGAATCTCATGTATAATTAATACAGGTAAAATGATATGCATGACATTACAAAAATGTCAAGTTTGTCTTACAAACCATAAAATAATTTGTCTTAATTGAAGTATGATTAAACACCTCAACATCATGACTCACCTTATGATGTATTATAAAGTAATACACATCAAGTACACAACATAGATTGTGTCCATCATCCTGTTGTAGGCAACATGTAACAACTTCTTTTAATCAAACTAACATTGCTTTTTTTCTCCATTTTCCAGTAATGTTTGCATATGAGCAGTGTCTGCTGTGCCTGGGGTTCCACCCTGACATCTGGATAGAAGCAGCATCCTACCTGGAACAATCCAGCAAAATACTCACAGAAAAAGGGGTGGGTAAAAGAATAACTTAGTGTACAATTTAACCAAATTATGATCACTATGTGATTGAACCACAAAAAAATGTCACCATGTGATTAATAGACAAGAAAGGTCACCATGTGATTAATACACAAGAAATGTCACCATGTGTTTAATACAGAAAAAATGTCACCATGTGATTAATACACAAAAATGTAACCATGTGATTAATACACAAAAAATGTCAATGTGTGATTAATACACAAAAAAATGTCACCATGTAATTTACACAGAAAATGTCACCATGTGTTTTTTACACAACATTAACTCACTGCGTGATTTAACCAGTAACCAAAACAGAGTAAAATGATCAGCAATCAATTAAGTGAAACAAAATAGTGCAGATTGAAAATTGAATAAGAAAAACGATCTTTTGACCGAGTGAATTTATTCACCAAGTGGAAAGAGAAGTGACCTGAGTGAATTGACTGATCTCATAAATGATGAAAGACAATCAGTAAATGAACTAATTTTTAAATGTAATCATCAGCCAAGTGACATAAGAAAGTCTATCAGTAGCCAAGTAAATGAACTTGAATGAAGAAAGTACATTTTATTGTCTAAAGCTGTTAATCTACCTTTGGATATCATTTCTCAGACAACATATTTTAACTTGATAACTGAATGGATTTGATAATGTGTAAACAAATACATCTTTATATTCTTCACTTTCAGGACCAGGTAGCAGGGAAAATGTTTGCAGATGAGGCAGCAGCACTGTACGAAAGAGCCGTCACCACAGTGATGAAAACCAACATGCTCCTATATTTTGCTTATGCTGACTTTGAGGAGGTAATAGGCCAATGCTTATGTTCCTTATATCAGTCCCAAGAGCCCATATCAGTCCCAGACACCCATATTAGCCCCAGGTCCCCATATCAGACCCAAGAGCCCATATCAGTCCCAGGCACTCATATTAGCCCCAGGTCACCATATCAGATTGGGGGTTCAGAATTGTGCAGTTATACATAGTTGCCATCTTCATTAGTCAAGGCTTTTGTGAATCCATCCATCTCTATTCATTTGCATTGTAACTGATTGTGAGATACTGTCAGAATATACCATGTACATGCATAAATAGTACAGTCAGAAACATGGTATGAAACACCTGTCTCTGAGCACAATTACAGTATGCTTTAAAAGAAACTGATGCTAATGTTTGGTAAGTATTTGCCATAGTTGAGATGGTATTGACTGCTACCTCATGGTAAACATGTGCCCATCAGTACTTAATTGCTTTTTAATTTACTCATAACAAGATGGGGCAATTTGCGTCACTTAATTTTAAGCCTAAGGTTTGTCAGTAATGAACTTCTTAATTCTAGTATGATTAAAATTAGAATATGGCATTAAAAAACAATTTATACAACTCCCAGTTAAAAGCAGAAATTATGTGTATGCTTTGCATCAGGTATCTGCAACTTCCTCCAGGTTGCAGGTCAGATAGTGATTTTTAAAGCCACACTATATGATGTAAATATAACTGGATAAAATCAGGTTGCAGGCCATATCCGGCCTGTAGCTTGCACATACCTGCTTTAAGTTTTGACACTACCAGTTGAACAGCCTTTCTATATATTTTTCTTTGACACTATCAGTTGAACAGCCTTTCTATATATTTTTCTCTGACATTAGAACATTCAAGGAAAAAGTGATATATAAATCCAAATTAAAAGAAATATCAAGATTTTTAATAGTTCCATTTTCAGTTTGATAAATCAATGGCTATATATAATAATTGCTTCCTACATGGATTCATTTTTATCTAAGTACACAAGAGTCAGTCCTGTTTAGATATAGTTGCATTGGTCATTATAAAGCTGAGTTTGATCCTGTGTTTAGTGATATTATTATGTCGTGTATTGAAAAATGTTTTCTTATGAGATACTAAAAATTATTTTACCCTTTTTTATAGTTGTTTTAATTAATTTCCAGAGCCTATTTTTATGGTTGTCTTAATTAATTTCCAGAGCCGAATGAAGTATGACAAAGTCCATAGTATTTATAAACGCTACATACAGATCCAGGAGATTGATCCAACACTGGTTTGTATCCACTATTAACCTAGATCTCAAAGAGATAATTTTACACTAGTGAAAACCCCTGCTGGGTTAGGGATATAGAATAGGCCAATATGCTCTCCTGCATGTCAAACGCGGTGACTAAAGGAGGAAAGAGCTGCAGTGGCTCAGCTTGCCAGACTCATCACTGGAAGGATGTCGGTTTGAATCCTACCATTAAGTCAGGTTGAATTGGATACTGGTGCATGCTTCAGCAAGGCACTTTACTCCAGTTGCCTCAGCACTAAATAACCTGCTTGTATTGCTGAACCATAAAACACTGAAAAAGCCAAATTACACTATTTAACTGAACTAGTTCATTGTAGATTTGACTATAAGATGCATTTGTCTTTGTCTGTGTTCACTCTCAGATTTTATACCAGCTAAAAAATGAGTTGGATGGAAAATGTTGAGATATCAAGAAAAAGGAAATTAAACTTGGTTACCTTTACTTTTATAACCTAGGACAAGTATGTTTTTTTATAATGGTATGGCCACAAAAATTCAAGATGCTGGAGAACATATTTTCTAAGGTCAGTTTTCAAATTCTGTGAAGACATTTGTTCATTTATCAGAATGTTTTCAAATCACTCAAATGAAATTACACTGTTAGCAGTGTATGCAAAATTTAATTGCACAGTCCATGTAACATTTATATGAGGAATTTTGCTTGAAACTGATAACAACAGTAAATGTGTTGATCTTAAAATTTTAAATAGAAAAGAGTAGATAGCTCTTTCTTCATTCATGCATTATGATTAAGCTGTTGAATAATTCATTTCCATGAATTATGTTTTTAAAATGTTTTGTTTCCAATTTTAGGCATTTGTGCAGTACATGAAATTTGCCCGTCGAGCAGAGGGTATTAAGTCAGCCCGTCAGGTTTTCAAGCTGGCCCGTGAAGATACAAGAGTAAAATATCAGGTCTATGTGTCAGCCTCAGTAATGGAATATTACTGTAGCAAGGTGAGTTCATAACATAAAGTTTTCTTTATATGGTGAATTCTGGTTTTGTGAACATCTCCATATAAAGAAGACTTACTGCTTTCAGGATAACTGAAACTGCTTCCCAGATGGCATAATAAATGCTACTGCCTGCACAAACAATTTTGACCCTGTGGTTGGCTTAAGTTTGAAAAATCTTTTCTGTTATTTTAGCCATTCACATTTTATGATACCAAAAAAAAATCAGTGACTAATATGACAGAGCTAGATCAGCTACTTGAAGTATTACAGTTTCTATTTTATTTATTTCTTTTGCAAATTCTTATGAAAGCAAGGTTAATTTGAGGAAATGGCTTTCTGCAAGTTCTAGGTGGGTGGGGGTAGTGGCAACATCTGAGTTATAAGGGAGGTAACCCCCTTTGAGGTATATGGGACATCCCAGGAAGTTCCAAACATAATTGTCATTCAGACAGAGGACATATAACATGGGTGGATGACAATATTCCAGATATCTATTTTGATAAATCAAAGGTAGTCTACTTAATAATGACAGGTGATTGTGGCCTAATTCATACAAGATAACTATTGTGTAACTGTTCATTTAATTGCTTTCACTGAATAAATTTAATTAATTATTAAAGATTTCTTTATGCCTGTAAAGTACATCTGGAGAGTTTTAGTCCATTAGTTATTGCAATAAACAATAGGATGTATGTTTATGTGCCAATAAATACAGGAATTCTATGGAATACTACTGCATGGAAAGGATATGTTTCAGTTAAGAAAAAATATTGTATAGTCCCCAACTACTGTATGTTGACTAATTTCACTATAATGTGTTCATCATATGCATGTGGACACATTGGGATATTTTTTAGTATAGGTATATCAATGCATTTATATGCCTTACAGCCTTGTTAACTGTTGATATAGGTGTTAAATGCTATGATTTTGCTGAATGATTGTTAAAAATATTTGATGAAAATTCATGAAGAAATATGGATGTGTCAGACTGATGGTTATATGGTTAATATGACGTGTTTACTGTAAACTACCAGTAAATCCCACTTATTTTCTTGATTTTCACACATTCATTCATTCATTCATTCATTTATTCATTTATTCATTCATTCATTCTTTCTTTCTTTGCAGGAGAAAACAATAGCCCTAAAAATTTTTGAATTGGGATTGAAAAAATTTGGAGGAGATCCTGAATATGTTTTGGCTTATATTGACTTTATGTCACATCTTAATGGTAAGTATTATGAATTATACATCGCTGATGTTGGTTAGTTGTCACCAAGGATGCATTGTATTGATCTATTGTGGTTAGTTGTCACGAAGAATGCATCATACTGATCTATTATGGTTAGTTGTCACCAAGAATGCATCTTACTGATCTGTTATGGTTAGTTGTCACCAAGGATGCATCATACTGATGTATTATATTCTCATGATTGTAATAACAGGTTCTAATTGGAGAGATTTTTATGCAGGTGCAAATCATCAATCATGTCAAAAGGATTTTTCATGTATGTATTATTACAGTTTCATATCAGTTTGATCCAGTTATTGTGCTAGTTCCAGAACACCGGTTTTAAAGGTGCAACTGTTTGGTACTTTTTTGTATTTCTCCTTACAGATGATTCAGGTGATAAAATCATTTTGACATCCTTCAGTGACATTAGCACCTATTAACTGACAATGGAAAATAAATTCAAAATTAGTATTATGAATTTTACTTCCAAGAATGAAATTCACTTGCTGTTGGACGGAGTATTACTGAACTTAAGCATGAGTACGATGTTGATTACGGTGCTTTCATTTTGATTGGCAGAGCCTCACAGAATGCAAATAATATTGGGATATCCTTGCTTTGGTTGGGGTTGAAGCTTAGGTAAGGATATATCAACATGATTTGTCTTTTACAATGCTCTACTAGTGCACTGGAATCAATATAAAAATTATTTCCTCTAGCTCTTTACATGAAGGATATGGTTATTTTTACAGCATGTTGCTACACAATGTTAGACTATTGATGACAAATGAGGCAGATGTTTACATATTTTTCTGATTTCTAATGCTATACCATATATATAATCACATGTAAGTAGGATCCAGCTGCAAACTGCATAGACCCAGACCTGCTGGCACATGATGCAATAGCAGATCTGGATCTTTGCAGTTTGTAAGGACTAATTATTAGAACCAACAACATAGACCCTGATCTGCCAGTGCATTATGTGTGGATCAGGGTCTGTATTGTTTGCAAATAGACCTGACTTGTATAAATGGTTTATATCTTTAATGCAATGTTCTCTTATCCAACAGAGGACAACAACACCAGGGTTTTGTTTGAGAGAGTTCTGTCATCAGGACAAATTCCACCTGAGAAATCCATGTAAGTAACTCACACTGTGTCAGTGCCAGCAAAGGATACATCAAACATTTCATGTAGCTTAAAAAACTTTGCTATCAGAGTGTATAATATGAAACATTGCTTGTAGAGAATCATGCACTGTATCTAAATTAAATGTTTATGATGACATTCAAGGAATTGAGAATAATTAAAATGAGAACTGATTACAGTGCCTGACTTATCATTATGATATAGCTATTTCTATTGAATTTCACTTGTAACAATGGAGGAGTAGAATTATTTCCAGGCTGTATTGTTAAAAAATATGGAATTTTCCAAGATTTGTATGTTAGTGTGTGTGTGTTTCATCTCACTTTTTTAGTCTCTTTGTGCATGTTGAAGCTTGGATGATATTGCCTGCCTCAGTGAAATTAAATTCATGGAGCATTATGTTGAAAAGACTTTGATATCATTATATTTATATTTATGTCTATATTAATAGAGATAACTTAATCAATTTGTACCAAAATGCACATTTTTACGGTAACCATATGTACCTTATAAGGTTGCTATCAAGCCCAGTCACATCACAGATATTTGAAGCTAGCTTAATTCAATACAGAGAGACATTTACTAATATATATATCTTGTTAATTTTTTTCAGTGAGATTTGGAGTCGTTTTCTGGCCTTTGAATCTGAGGTGGGAGATCTAGCCAGTATACTAAAGGTAGAGAAACGAAGAGCACAAGCCATAGAAAAGGTAATTTTCCATTTTAGAAATTGTCTTTTATTCCCAAATATGTATGCTTCAGCCATCTTCTCATGAAAGAGCAATCTTGAAAACTATTGATGTAAAAGATCTTAATTTATTGACTTTTAGCAGTGAAAATTGTTCAAATATCCATAATGTTTTAATATTTTTGTCATGTTACTAGACAATATTTATAGTTACTGATATATATATATATATATATATATATATATATATATATATATATATATATATATATATATATATATATTCTGCTGTTGCAAATTTTTAAACTTTACTCTCTTTATTTTGAAGAACATCAATATTTGTTCTTCATTAAAGAAATAAGTTTCCAAAATAAATGTGCCAGATTCATCTTCATCCATTGCTATCATCATCATTATTGTCATCATTAACATCATCATCATCATCACACTAAAAAAATGTTTATTATGCCACTCGAATATTGAAAAATATTTTTGCCTTCCTCCCAGGTTCAAGAGTTTGAGGGCAAAGATACAGCCTTATTAATAGACAGATACAAGTACACAGACTTATACCCATGCTCCCAGATTGAGTTGAAAGTCCTGGGATACTATGTAAGTATTGCTCACATGTGTGTGAAATATGTTGCAATCCAAGAAACCCATTATGTTGCAGTTTTCACTAAAAATGGATTAGTCACAAACCTTAGCAATAATATTGTCAAGGTTTCTTTGTATGAATTTTTAACCCATCCACCCCTGACCAAAGTTGCAGGGGATATAACAATAGTATTGTCCATCAGTCTGTCTGTACACAAGCAATTTTCATAACATAACTTAAGTTTGCTATGGTCTTTTTTCCCAGCAAACCTCGTGTGTGCCTGACTCATGGTAGAAGCTGGAACATGTCAGTTTGGTGTCAGTTAGATACAAGGTCAAGGTCACTGTGGTTTAAAGTGTTCTTTTACTTTCTGCATGACAAGTCAAGTTCCCTTGGCTTAATTTTCATCAATCATAATATGTTGGCTATGTTTGGGCAGTGGCAACTTCCTATTGATTTTGAGACCAACAGGTAAAAAGCGAAGGTCACTGGAGCCAACATTGAACTTTTTCTTAATTGGTTACAGGTCAAGAGTCCTTGATCCAGTTTTAATCAAACTTAATAGGTAATCTCTCTTCCGCTGGGCAGAGGCACATCTCTATTGATTTTTTAGCCTAGAGGTTAAAAATCAAAGTCATTGGAGCTAAAATTGTCATTAGTGTTCAGCATGGTAAGTCAGCAAGTATTATTGAATCAATGCTTTTTAGGGAGAACAAGAATTTATCAATTACATATCTTTGTAGTAAATCATATTCCTGCCTTTAAATTAATATGCTATCTGGTTATCAATAAAAGCACCAAGTATCAGCTATTTAAAGTACTATTGTTTCCTGTTGAAAATTAGAATCCTTCAACTTGTTTGGAAATGGACAGTAAAGAATTTTCACCAACACATCTTCTAATTTACATTTGTGTGTGGTTAACTGCACATATGGTTGCATAATATACTGCATATGGTCATATGACAGCTGTGTATTCATTTTTTTATGGTACATGAAATCAACTGCTTGTTCATACTGTTACGTATAGGCTCGTACAAATGTAACAGAAGAAAAGAGTGAAAGCCAACAAGCTTTGTATATTTTAACAAAATAATTTATTTCCCTAGAAAACAATGTAAAAATTGGTAAATAGGACTTACGGTTTGTGAATATAATCCAAAATTTAATCCTAAGAATGAAAAACACAAATCTTATCACTTAATAAATCTATCAGAATCCAAGTTCGAATCTCGACGACACACAAATATGGAAGGCGATGACGTCAGATGTGGTCCAATGTACGAATATCAACAATTCCTCAACTGAATCACAGTTTTTGTTTCCGAATAATTCCAGAATAAATTTCCATGAATATCTTTCAGAATTTTTATAAGAAAGTCAACTTGTTGAGTTTCCAGGAGAATAAATTATTAAATCCAAAAATCAGATGAAAAACAAACAATCTGGCAACAAATAAAAAAGAAACACCTTGTTCCTTCAAGATGTTAAAACGACTCTGCCAGAAGAATATTAAGAATGCGTATTTAAACCCCCAAAACATCATTTCAAGTCTCGCGAGATGGGTCATGTGGTCTCTTACTACAAGAAAACTATCACGTATGCCAGTGTAGCCCCACTTAAGAACCAATAACAAAAAAGCGTTGTTTACACATGGTGATCACGCAATCAAAGTATAGCCCTGATACTGACCAATCATTTTAACTGCCTGTTTACGAAGTTCCCAACCTAAGACGAACTAGGTTAACTAAAAATAATTCTCATGTAACACGTTTTACGTCTTAGATAAATAACATTTAGTAAAAGAAAATATCGAATTACTGAAAAAGAATTTTGAATCCTTTCAATAATCATTACAATAAAATGTAATGAAACAAAAATAAAATAAAAAGAATTTTAAAACTAACACACAAGCAATTTAATTACATATACGTAACAATACAAAAATATAAACACTGTCTTTTTTGCTTGTGATTTAATGAAATTTTTTTTAATGACTATGACATAAAAACAGGTATGTTGTAAAAACAAGAATTTTACATGCATATAGTGTAAAACTTCTCAAAGCCTCAACACACTGCAGCCAGTGTAAAAATAGACTTTTTATTTGAAATGAATGTACACAGCACATGTATTTTTTCAAACACAACCTAATAAACATAATTAGACTTGAGATAATTGTTATGGATGATAGTTATATTCACAGCAAAATAATAAACTCTGTATGTGACTATGTTGTGTTAAATTAGTCTGTATGAGACAATTTCTCACAAATTGTATTTAAAATAGAAATTCATAATTAGTTGGTAACACTGTAACAAACAGCTAGATGATTGAATATTTGTCTGATACTGTATGTTTAATTAACATGTGGTATGGACATTAGCATTGACATTTTCTAATAAACATTTTACAAATCCATGGTATGGACACTGATGCGTGATATGGACATTAGACTACACATTATATAAACATGTCACTAATGCATGGTATGGACACCAATGCATGGTATGGACATTAGCCTTGACATTGTATAATAAAACATGTCACCAATGCATGGTATGGACTTTAGACTATGCATTGTATAAACATGTCACCAATGCATGGTATGAGCATTAGGCTACACATTGTATAAAGATGTCACTATTGCATGGTATGGACATTAACCTAGACATTGCATAAACATGTCACCAATGCATGGTTTGGACATTAACCTAGACATTGCATAAACATGTCACCAATGCATGGCATGAGCATTAGGCTGCACATTGTATAAAGATGTCACTATTGCATGGTATGGACATTAACCTAGACATTGTAAAACATGTCACCAATGCATGGTATGGACATTAACCTAGACAGTATAAACATGTCACCAATGCATGGTATGAGCATTAGGCTACACATTGTATAAAGATGTCACTATTGCATGGTATGGACATTAACCTAGACATTGTACAAACATGCCACCAATGAATGGAATGAGCATTAGGCTACACATTGTATAAAGATGTCACTATTGCATGGTATGGACATTAACTTGGACATTATACAGGCATTAGGCTATGCATTTTATAAACATGTCACCAATTCATGGTATGGATATCAATGCATGATATGGACATTAACCTAGACATAGTTTTTAGCAAGTCACAAATGCATGAGATGGACATTAATCTAGACATATTATAAACATGTCACCAATGCTTGGTATCGACATTAACCTAGACATTTTATAAACATGTCACCAATGCATGGTATGGACATTAACCTAAACAATCCACCTGCATTTTCAATGACATACTGGTTTGAGGAGTACTAATTTGTCTTTAATATGTTTATTAAAGCCAATAATGTTTTAATTGTGTTAATTGTCACTAGATATTCATACAAATTAAGAGAATAGACAGGTATGAAGAGGTAAATATTCTGTCTTTTTATACATGTACAAATTTTGGTCCAAAATTTATCTTTTGATTTCAGCTTTTTGAATAGTTTATTCCAGTAGCATCCTGGACAAATTTCACAGTAAATAATGGTATGTTCAATGATTTTTTGATGTTGATAAAATGAAAGCAAGCATGATTACATGATAACAAGTCTGTATGTAGTTCAGTTTTAACAATTTTGTGCAGTTAATAAATACAGCTGTGTTTTTACATGAAAACCGCATGCTTGTATGAAAATTATGGATACACTCCAACAACTGTTATTGCGGTTTCATGTAAACTTGTTATTTTGATATAGGATCTTGTGAAGCAGCAGGTGGTTCAGATGCCCTCATCCTCAGTAACCAAGGTAGTGCTGGAGGAGGAAGAGAACCTTAAAAAGCGCCCAGAGTATCCCAGGCCTGATGTCAATCAGATGCTGCCATTTAAACCAAAGAATAATGTCCGTAAGTATACTTCATGGTTCATTTATGTCTTTGTCAGTATGTATATGAAATTTGGCATTTTTGCATTAGTATGTATAAATATATATATGTATCTAACTCTATGCATTTAAGATGGAAGCTTCAGATCTTTTGATGTGATTTGGAGTGATTATTAGTAGGTGTTCAATAGGTTTATTATATCTGTTTTCCCTGTTGAGATGAAGCTAGGATGAAAGGGTCAGTGGTATGCATGTACTGAATAAATGTCTAAAGTTTACGGATTAACAATTCTACAGACAATTTTTCACTCGAATTGAATTTTCTACATATTTTCAAAAAATTTGTCAAGTGGTATTTTCTATGATTTACTGAAAAAGGTTTGGAATTGAAGCTAAAAGTGCGCTATCATATTCAGTAACTGATGTTTTGGCATAGTATTCAAAATAATTATCATTTTAGAGATTTGAGGACATATTTTACACTGATTATCTTGTACCATCTATACTCACGTAAAAGTGGAATCCATCTGCAAACTTCACAGACCTAGATCTGCCATTCGCTTAATGCACTGGCAGATCTGGATCTATGCAATTTGTTAGGAGTAATCAGTACAACAAACAACATGTTTGCCATCGGATTCAACTTATAAGTGAGTATGTATGGTAATTCAAGCATTATCAGTTAGATTTTACTTTTATGAAATGTACTCTTTATATTAAGGTGTTATTATACATTTGTCGTAAAAGCTGATATATGATTTTATTACACTGTATTTTAAAAAAAAATTTCTGCAGCTAATGGTGCCCACATTGTGGATGGTGGTGTGTTTCCTGCCCCACCAGCTGCTGCAGTGCTAATGACTCTTTTGCCTCCTCCTGAGTGTTTTCATGTAAGTTGTCATTTTTTACTCTGTGGGGAATCGGTTGAAATTTAAACATTGATAATTGATTTATCACTATTCATTGACAATATCAGTTTTCTCTACTTGTGAAATACTGCTTAGGTGGCCTAAGTGCTTATAGTGTCTGCCTCGAATGCAAGAGGTCACCGGTTCAAACCCCAGCCAAGTCATACAAAAGACTTATTTTAAAGAAATGTTACTAGCAGCTGTCTCGCTTGGCACTCAGCATTAACAGGTCAGTGTTAGGACTACTTGGCCTGGTGTCAGGATAATGTGATTGGGTGGGACATGATGCCACATGTCTACAGCATGATGCTAGACACCACTATAAACTGCCTCACTGCAGACATCATAGTAATATGACAGAAAAATTGTTAAAGCTACATTAAAAATCCAAATCACACACACACTATACTTGTGAATGTTGCAATAATCCCTGAAAGTTAGACTCGCTTACCAGCTCATTTGTCACCCCACCCCCCATTGTTACTGGTTGAGATATACTTAAATACGAAACTCATTTTATGCAGAAACTTTTATTTACTTCTTAGCTGAGTAACATATTGAAATAAGGAGACACTTTCATGTACTAATATTTTGTTTGAATATAGCTAATTTATTTGTACAGTTTGGTCCAAGTTTCATTTCATGAATTGCCATTTTCACCAGATTATCAGACAAAAGATGTGTGGTTGGTGCTGCTTTTTCTTTGACTGTTAGGATGATTTTACAGTGTCTATTATTTACCAAGTAAATAATACATTTTGTTGAGTTGCATGAAAATTTTCAGAATTATGGTCATAACTTTTTTGTAAATTAATGCTTACTGCACAGTATGAAAAGATATGATAATGGTATTTTGACTTCATTAATGTGACTTCAATTTTTACCTAGTTGTATTGTAGCTCTATGAACTTTGAGAGGTTGAATATTAAAGGATGGCCATCTCATATCCAACAACGATAAGGAAAACTTCTGACACAATTTTATTATTTGCAATAACAGTCCTGTGGAAGAAAATTATATGAGTCAACACAAATTATATAAAATGCTGGAAAATCTGTGGCAATTACATCCTGCTTTAAACCAGCAGTGCAGGCATTATTTTGTGGAAAACCATTTTGTTCTCAGTAATTGTCTAATACCGAACATGTTCACTGTTATCGTGAATTTATTCAGATTTGATGAATTTTTAAATACTTATTCATCAGTTATTTTATGGGACAGTTGTTGACAGAATTACCTTTTTCTCATATTCTTCTATGTAATGACATTTATTGCCAGGACACCTTTTTCTCGTATTCTTTTATGTAATGACATTTATTGTCATGATATGTTTTTCTCATACTCTTCTATAAAATGACATTTATTGCCATGATAGGTTTTTCTCATATTTTTCTATGTAATGACATTTATTGCCAGGATACCTTTTTCTCATTCTCTTCAATGTAATGACATTTATTGAAAGGATACCTTTTCTCATACTCTTTTGCGTAATGACATTTATTGACAGGATACCTTTTTCTCATACTCTTCTGTGTAATAACATTTATTGACAGGATACCTTTTTCTCATACTCTTCTGTGTAATGACATTTATTGACAGGATACCATTTTCTCATACTCTTCTACCAGTAACAATTAAAGGATTTGGGTAATTGAATCAGCAAGAACCATAATTGCAAGAAGTATTACTCCAAAACAGTTTAGTCAAATACTTGGACAAATATTCATTCTCTATGAAAACTTTAAAAACAATTGTCAATAAAAAACCATCCCTTGATGTTCTCAGTAATACATTTTCTGTATATTTGTTGGTTCACTAAAAGAAATCTGCCACAAGTGTGGCTAGGAAAGGAAAATCCAATCTACAGGTATTACCACTGTGTATGGGACCAAAATTTGTAGTTACTTATTACTAATCAAATTGAAATTTCCAGTGCTATCTAGACATATGTGTATCACTTTATTAATCCAGCAAGAATTATCTGTACTCAGCTTTATGTAATATTGTCTATTTACTTTCAGGGGCCTTTTGTCCGTATAGACAAGTTTATCCAGCACATGCAGAATCTTGAAATACCAGATGGTGAGTTGTGAAGCAGAACATAAGTCTATCTTTCTTCCTGTTTTCCATTCCTTTTTCCCGTATGAGTTTGAATACTGTGTCTGGTAGGTAAAACATTTGGTCTATTTGGGTCTTGATGTGCAACATTGTTTTCTTCATTGCTTCAGTCTGATAATTTGTAAAAATTAATATAAACTGGAATGTCTTGTTGATCAATGTTGATGTACTGTTTGTAATAAATATTAAGCCTTTAAAAGCTGAGTAATTCACCGCTCCATGCACATACTGTTTGAACTAAAACTTAAATCCTAAACACTAAGGCACATCTCCAAATAAAACTAGCAGATGAGTGTTGTGGTTTATAATTGGTTGAATTTTGATGATGACATGAAAAGAAAAAGAAAAAAGAACCAGGAAGATGAACAATACTGATGTTTACAAGTATTGAATAGAACATTGGAGAATCAAGTGGAGTTACAAAACATTCACTTTGCACATCTGCAGCCCTTGGTTTTTATTCCCAGTTCTGGTACATGCAAGGCTGAGACATCTTTACCAGCCAATGGATCTGTGAAGTCTACCATACAAATCCTTTGCATGCACATAGCAGTTTCCTGTGTGGAAGGACTGTCACATGACCTGCAGTTAGATTGTGAAGGAGGTGTGTCCATAGCAACCAATGAAATCACTTTATAACATTAGCTTGCAGACATTTGTAAATCACATGGCATTTCAATAGTTGGCCTTATTTGGTTATTCAGAACAACCACTGTAGAAGCTTTTTGAGTGTATCTGACAAATAATTTGATGGTCAAAGTAAACCACTTCAGCGGACTTTGCTGGGTGTATGCCATTGGGTCATATGGAGGTGGTAAACACCATAGAAACCATGCAGAGATTGTGTGAGGTAAGTGATTGCCTATTAAAGTTAGTTACTTTCTCAAGGTTCTTAGATTTCTTCCTCCTCAAAACATACCTACCCCAAAACTTGTGTTGCAGAGAACATTCGGTACAGGTTGTTTTAATAATTAATAATAAAAGGTCAAACAAGTGTCCATCTCTCTAAATAGATTCAATAACTGTAATCCTCCTGATTGACAAAGATCTTGGTTGCTTTTATTTGCTTCTCATCAACTTTCTAAAAATTATTTTACAGATATTTGGACACATTTTTGCAATTTAGTAAAAGATGCCACAGTACATATGCAGTTTTTAAGAAAGAACTTTGAATAGAAATTGATTTGTTACAGTTTGTTTGGGCATTTGTTTCTGCCATGAATGTGCATTGTTTCTGCCATGAATGTGGTTGTGACTGCAGTGAATGCTCAACCTTATCAGTAACATAGCGGTTTTGTACAAACTAAGGCTTTATTTTTTAAAGGTATGTAATTGAATGTTCAGAATTTTTTTATATCAGAATCACAACAGTGTTTCTGCCATCATCAGTGAGCAGTATTAGTTGTCTTACTTCACTATACAATGTTTCACATATAGCTACTAATTGCACTGGTTAGCAGTTTGGTGTACCTGAAAAATGCAATAATTATCTCAACAATTTTGGGAAGAAAAGTGGGCATTATGTTGTCCTGCCCATCAAAATGTTTGTACTGGCCAGTGTTAGTGTATGCATGCTAGTGGTAGTTCAGGCCTGTGTTAGTGCTTGTATGCTAGTGGTAGTGCAGGTCGTTGTTAATGCATGCATGCTAGTGGTAGTGCAAGCCTGTGTTAATGCATGATTGCTAGTGGTAGGACAGACCTGTGTTGATGCCTGCATGCTAGTGGTAGGGCAGACCTGTGTTAATTCATGCATGCTAGCGGTAGTGCAGGTCTGTGTTAATGCATGCATGCTAGAGGTAGGGCAGGTCTGTGTTAATGCATGCATGCTAGTGCTAGGGCAGGCCTGTGTTAATGCCAGCATGCTAGTGGTAATGCAGACCTGTGTTAATGCCAGCATGCTAGTGTTAGGGCAGGCCTGTGTTAGTGCATGCATGCTAGTGGTAGTGCAGACCTGTATTAATGCATGCATGCTAGTGGTAGTGCATACCTGTGTTAGTGCATGCATGCTAGTGGTAGTGCAGACATATGTTAGTGCATGCATGCTAATGGTAGCGGAGGCCTTTTTTAGCACATGAATTAGTGCATGCTCTTCTTAAGTGCAGGCCCATGTTAATTCATATATGCATTAGTAATGCCTGCATTAGCATGTGTTAGTGCATTCCTGCATTAGTGCATGCATGTGTTACTGACTACCTGTGTTAGTGCATGCATGTGTTACTGCATACCTGTCTTAGTGAATGCCTGTTTTTAGTGCATTCCTGCATTAGTGTATGCATGTGTTACTGCTTAACTGTGTTAGTGCATGTATGTGTTAGTGCATACCTGTTTATAGTGTATTCCTACATTTGTGCATGCATGTGTTACTGCATACTGGTGTTTAGTGCATACATATGATACTGCATAACTGTGACATTGCATATGTGCATGTATGCATTACTACATATTGATACTAGTGCATGTTTGTGTTACTGCATGCACAGGTAATGAAAAACAAGTACTACACCTTTTAAAAACAGACCTCAAACTTTGCAGAATGATAAGAAGAAATCTGTGTATTTGTACAACAATTCCAAAATTTCAATTTGACCCTGATGGGATGAGCTGGGTGGGGTGGGATTGATAACTGAGAAAGTGTGCAAATCAGGCTGCTGTACTGCAGATGTATAGTTGAAGATGGAGTTCATTTAATGTATTGTCACAACTTGCCTCTTGATTCACACAATAATTAAATAGCACTTTGTCTTCTTGCAGGTCCACCAGTAGAAAACGGTGAAAATGGTCCTATGAAAATGGATCCAGGAACTCTACTATCTCTAGAGTTTGCTACAGGCAGAAAGCGACGAATCACTGAAGATGAGCACAGTGATGAAGAGGAGATGGACATGATCACAGCACCACCTTTGCATGATATTTATAGAAGTCGGCAACAGAAGAGAGCCAAGTGAAGAAATTTCACAGTTGGAGTGGATACAAATTTTAATAGGCAAGCTGGAAAATCAAACACTTTCTTGAGCTTGTCCATACAAGGACTTGGGGGCTTGTGATAACTATCCAGCAATGGTGAAATTCTCAGCATCAGAACAATCAGACTAACCATTATGAGCTTGGTTTAGTTTTCCACAAACGTTTCTGTTGAGACTTGTTATCATTACGTTATGTGTGATAAATGTTACTTATCAGTTTGAGTTGAATGATGCAAAGCATCACATTAACTGGTCTTCTATGTCTGCAGGTAGCTTTAGTTGTTGATGTCATGTATGGGTGTTAGATCTACTATGATTCTAGCAAGAATACCAGTAATATATTTTGGTAATCAAACTTCAGAAATGAGACTTATAGTTTCATTTCATTGATGATACAGACATTACTCATTTCTGTTTACTTTTATAAAACCATTTTTTTATTAAAAGGAATACCTTTGCAAAGTAATGCTGATTTTGAAACAGATCTGCCTTTTTTCCCATATGTATGCACCTGTAACAAGGCAAAGTATATCATGTATTGAGATTGTCCGTCCATTCATCTGTGGCCCATAACATTTTATCACAATGACTTGTGTTCTACATCATGTACATTTACCAAACTTTGTGGATTGTTGGTACTTGGGGTAAGGAAGAAGCTTAATGATTTGGGAGTAAAATGTTTAAAAGTCAATGGCACTGTGATTGAAAAGAAAAGTAACAATTTCTGCATAATAACAGTAGTTGCATATCATTTATCTTGACAAACTTTGTGGATGGTTTGCCTTTGAGCTTCAGAGGTCACAGGTCAAGATCACTGAAAAAGAAGGAAGAAAAATGGTTTATGTACATTAATATTAGTTCCATTTCAGGTACATGGATCAAACTTTGTGGATGGCTTGCACTTGATTAAGGAAAAAACCAAGTGATTTTGGGGTCAAAAGTTCACGGGTCACTGATCATAGTAAGTCTGATAAGAAAATAATGGTTTCAGTGCAAGAACAATAGTTAAGTCTGCATACCCTGACCAAAAGACCTGGTCACTGAGACTGTTGACCAGTAATCTCCAGAGCGAATGATGCCCTACTAATGGGGTAGGCATATAATATGCTGTTGATGGTACTTTTGTTTTAGTAAGAGAAGAATTTATGCCGTAAGATAATGCATGCCACGACCTCCTTGGTAGGTATATGCTGAATTTAATGTGTGGATGTACATATGTGAATGACAGAAGATTGTGAATTTTAAGCAGTCATTTTTAGCTGTACTTGTCATAGACCAGAAAAGCTTATGTGATGGTCTCATGTCCATTGTCAGTCTGTCCATTAGCATATCTTTTTTTTATTGCTACTCCTACTAAACTACTGAAAGGGTTGCAATGAAACTTCGTTCACACATTTGTCCCATGATCTAGTTGGTCCTAAAAGAAAATGGTGCCACTCAGATATTCATTATGGCCTCTACACTGGCCTGCTTAAAAATCTTATTGCGACTCCAACGAATGGATGGAGTTGTCATGAAATGACTTTTTATGATATCTTCTTGATCCTGTAGGAAAATGTTGCCAATCTGACATCCAGTATGGCCACCACAGCAGCCATCTTAATAATCTTGTTATTGTTAATTCTTCTGAACAAAAAGTAATATCACCTTGGGATTTACACCTGAAGACTTCTTATGATGTCTAGTTGGTTCTGAATGAAAAGGAGCAAGTTGCACATCAAGTATGGCCACAACTGTGGCCATCTTGAAAATCTTGTTACCTCTACTCATCCTGAATGGATGGTTGTATCAGCATATGGCTTTCACTCAACAACTTTACTTAATATCATATCTAGTTGGACCTAAATGAAAATGGTACTGCTCAGACATCAGTACAGCCACCACAGTGCATATCTTGTAAATCATCTTCTTACTACTAAAGAGAGTAAATATCAGGGTGGGGTTTCTGTTGAAAGATATGATGTCTAGTTGGTCATAATTAAAAATGGTGCAGTTTAGATATCCATTATGACCACAACAATGGCCATCTTGAAAGTCTTGCTATCTTGTTTTTGCTACTTCTCCAAGATGGCTCATTATTTTAATATTGTGCTTTTTATCAAAAGACTTCTTATGATGTCTAGTTGGTCCTAATTTCCAATTATGTCAGTCTTATAACCCATTATGGCCACATCTTGAAAATCTTGTTATAATTACTCCAAAACAGAAAGTTGTATCAATATGAGGTTTCCACCAGAAGATTTCTTATGATATTTTTTGGGTCGTAAATGAAAGTGGTACCAATCTGACATCCAGTATATCCACCACAGCTGCTTTGTAAAATTCTTGTTATTGCAGAAGAATATCAGAGATGTTTTCAGCACTCACCAATTAATGGAAAGAAATGGTCTTGTCATGAATTCCTTGGAAATTCTTTTTGACCAGTAGAGCACCAGTCCCTTCAAGGGACTCTTGTTTATATTCCCACACAGAAATGTTATCCATTGTTTTCTCTGTGAGAAATAATGAGACATTTTCTACTTTTTAACATTTGTATATAGCAGAAATCATTTTCTTTTCCGCTTTTGTACGAGTGTACCTGGGCTGTGTTCAGTAAGGCTAGGATTTGTTGGCACTAGGCTATCACTTGGCTTACAGTACTACTGTACAGGCCGACTGTAAATGGTACTTAGTGAAAAAACCTAACACTTTAGAGAAGCAGCTAGCTGCAAGAAATGCATGTTCCATGCACAGAAAAGGTTGACAACTGAGGCGTAAAAAGTGTCTTAGAGAATTGACATGTGCAGTTAAGATTTTATAATATTGTGCTCTTCACAGATGTGTAGTTGTACTCTTCACAGGTGTGTAGTTACACCTATTTACTGAAGTATAAGAATTAAGTTAAAATTGTCTTTGGGCAAGTGATGTTTATTTGTTGATCTTTGCAGAGCATGAAGTTAAAATAGAAAATATGATGCTTTGATGAAGCATTTGTTCATCATGTTGAAAATTGCCAACAGAGGACAGGTCATTCAGTATAGGAACAGTGCCCTCTGCACTAACAGTTCATAATGCCTTTCATACCGAATACAACCCTGACAACCTGCAGTTGATTGAATATTGTTTGTTGATAAAAAGGTTCATCATGCATGATTAGTTATGTCTGGCTGGCAGTTAGCAATAAAGCCAATTCATAATTTTGTGTGATCCAGGTGGATTAATTACATATTTTGTTATGTTTATGTCAGGTTTATTGTAAGGAGTAAATCTGTTGTTAAGATAGATGAGTTACTTTCAAATAAACTGTTTGTTTGATAATTGCCTTCTCCTATTCTCCATTATTTTTTGATGATGGTGATTTATCATAGAGGAATTTAGATTCATAATTTCAGAAAAGGATTTTGTTCTTTTAATTTAAAACAAATTATAAATGTTAACATTCAAATATTGGCATCTAAGAGTCCTTTGAAAATGAATCATGCTTAATTTTGTAAGTTAGCTCCCTTTCTATGTGACTCATAACCATAGAAACAAATCATTCAGAAGGATGAAAAAGAGTTAACAAAGAGACACATTATTGATTAAAGCATGTCTTGAAAAATCATCCCTTCAAATAATAATTGTTTCTCATAGCAATTGGTCACTTAATAGAGGTCATCACACAATATAACAAAATTTGTTTGTTTGAAGAATCTGTCTCAGATATTTGTCTCCAGAATGGTACCCTTTCAAATCCAGCTTTATTGTATGACCAAGAAACATCTGCATTTTTTTTCTATCTCCAATTTTTGTCAGTCACATCTCTGATTTTTGTTGTTAGCATGACAGTTTAAGTTTGTAAACCTAATTTATTAGAAGCATCAAATTTTCTAGATTGGAGCTAGGAATGATTATCATAGATGTGCAGTAGTAGGTTTCCTAATAATTGCAATGAAATTTATCAGATTTTCAAATGCTAACCATATTAATTGCTTAAAAACTGTATGTGTGAGGAGAAATTACAAGCACAAGCAATCTATCGACAGAGATGAATTTGTTACGTTTTTGCACATATGTCATATGTTCAGACATGTTTTTACAATGTCAGTTATGTAAAGTTCAACATTTTATTCCATCAGAATAAAATTATTGCATATTCATGCTGAGCAAATTACATCCTATGTTTTAACCCACTTATAAATGTTTCATATATACTATAAATGACACAGAAGCAGGCATGTTTTCTGAATGTTTTTAGGCAGGGTAGAAGGGCTTCCAATGCCTTTACTAAATTCTTACATGAAACTCACTCAGTATTTCTATTTATATTTCTATGTGTGTGTCCATGTTTGGACTGATAACATATTTGGACTCGGACAAATTCTTATGAACACCCATATAAATCTGAATAGACCAAAATGAATGCCTCAAGAAATCAGTAGGACAAGCAAATGGAATATTTAAGTGTTTTTTGTATTCTTTATTCATTTGAAACAAATTCTGCCAAGTTAAAGATGTGAAGAAATTTGATTTAAGCAAGCAGGTAAACAAAACTATCAAATCTATATATATATATCTATCTATCTATCCTATCCCATCCTATCCTATTCTATTCTATTCTATTCTATTCTATTCTATTCTATCCTATTTTTCCTTCAAATATGATCCATGATCACATTAATGTTAGGAGTATAAACCATTCTACCTCCTGAATCCAGCACTAACAAAAGCCAATACGTGTCTTTCCTCTCTGTATTATATAGACAAAGAGCAATAACTCTTGCCCATTACGTCCCTTTTCCACCACCAGATGGCACCAATTTTAATAGTTTGCTGTGAACTGACAATATATCATTCATATTGCCTCCCAAGTCCATTGGAAATGAGGATTTTGATATTTTCTGGTATATTAAGAATTATACAGGTGGTAAACATTATTTTTCGAATTTTGAACATAATTATATGAATTTTTTCACTTCTGTTGACTTAGTTTCTGCTATTTCTGACCGTATGCTTCTACAAGGCAGTGTTGTAGTAGAACGTGCAGTTTGTTTTCTTCACCTTGTCATTTCAAAATAAACATGGAAACAAAATGTGTTAAATGCAAGAAGTTCAAAGCCAGCGAGGAGTTGTGACTCATGTCTTGCCTGTACAAAGTGTGCATCTTCAGGTACTAACAGCATATGTGCCAGTTGGTCAGAGAATATATGGTCTACAGTAAAAAGGCGTTGTTCATATCACTTTGGAGCTCATTTACAAAACAGTAGCCGTGTCTTTGTTATTAGATCTGGTGTTTCTGGCGATCTTCAGGCTTCAGTTCATCAGTGATCAAGCCTGGGAATCAAGGTGATTAACAGGATGACCCAACATTTGATGGAAATGCTTTGGCTGCTTCCTCCAAGCCTTACCTTTTGTGATGGGGTGCATGCTTATGCTCAATCTCGCTCAAGCCACACCATGCCATGTCCATGCAGACCACTCCCTGTAGTTCACCATTGCTATTTGGTGACAAGATAGAGGATGTGCAGAGGCAGGTAGCTGAAGAACTGCCTCTCAACTTCAGTGCACAGACACCATCGCCTTGCAAATTAACTCTGACTCATTCTCAAAGTGAGGTTGAAGATATATGGGATTGTTTGCAACACACTTCTAAAACCAGCTGCGATCCTAACCCTATGTAAGGAGGCAGCAAACTATTAAACTTGGTAAAGGACACCTTTACAGCAAGAGATCAGGATGCTTATCGAGAAGTGATCAGTGGAGATTGTTCAGTCTGAATGAATTTGCCATCAGTCTCGATCTGACATGTGTATATTTCCATGTTTCCGTCCATCCGTCCTCACGGAACTTCCTCTTATTTTCATCTCTCCCTTTCAGCTTGGGCCTTTACGAAACTAATCAACTCTGTTGTCTCACTGTTCGGTACGTTTTCATCTGCTTCCACAAGTGTACTTTGATGACTTCCTCCAGAAACATACGGTATGTTTATTTCTAGTCGAGGGAAAGAGCAATTTTGTTTCCTTTTGAAGCATCTCGGCTTTCTGATCAATTGGGAAATTATAGATCTTTGTCCATCCAACAGTTTGTCCACCTGGGTATGGAATTTCTCTCCAACCCCAACCTTGCCATTCTTACCTTCCATAGCCCTTCGGGTGGTACAAATCGTTGAACTCTTAGAGTGAATTTCAAGCAAGAAAGAGATCACAGCGAAAGGAGTTTCGGCAACTCCTCGGTTTGTTCACCCTATTGTGTCACATCTACCTGCGTCCTTTGCAGATGACATTGATGTCGCAGTGGCGCCACTTTTCAAATACCACTCGATTACAGGATCAGCGTAACGAGCGAGATAGTATCATTCCTGGATCAGTGGTGGAGCCAAGGTTGGCTCACAAAAGAAATACCTCAGGAATAACTCTAACTGAATGTGACAGAGTGAATGGATGCAAATACCCAAAGTTGATGAGCCCATCTGTGGCTGGGCTTCGAAACTGTCAGCAGCCAATGGGATTTAGGACGCAGGTCTCCACATCAATCTCGAGGAGATGAAGGCTATCAGCCTTTCATTGTTGGAGAGACCGTCTTAAGGACAAGGTCGTGCTCATCATGTCCGACAATTCTATGACAATGACATATCTCGGCAAACAGGGCGGTACCAAATCACCTCAACTCTGCGTTCTTGTCTTGGAGTTCCTTCATTGGTATACACATCGCAACATCGACATCCAGATGAGACATATTCATGGCAGACTCAATGTCGTGGCCAATTCTTTGTCCAAGAAGGTCCAGATTCTCCATATAGAATGGTCACTCCATTCATCAGATTTGCCTGCTGAGTGAGCATCTGATGATCGATCTATTTGCTACCAGGTGGAATAACAGGCTGAATACCTTAGTCTCTCCAGTTCTGGATCCCGATGCATAGGCCATCGACGCCCTTTCTATCAGTTGAGAGGGTTTATGAACCTTTGCTTCCCCACCAACTGTCGTGGTGCCAAATATTATACAGAAACTGGGGGGGGGGGGGAGCCTAATCTACTCGGGAGAACCTGTCCAAACAGAATCTTCGCAAAGCTTTGGACACAATTGTTCCATCCTTATCCAGACCAAACGCCTATGCACCTGGCTCTTGTCAGGAAAGCCCTGACACATAAACAATCTAACCTGTCGGGGAATATTATTTTGACGAGATCTGAAAGGTGATCTACTTCCAAAAACGGAAGTAATTGTGAACGTAATGGCGACTATAACAGTATATAAAGAAAACGGCAAAATTTGTTAGCTGAGTATACCTTCATCTCATTGATTCATTTGTTCAAGTATGGCTGTTATTCAGCTCCAATGATCTTATTTGACATTGCTTCATATTGCATGTAATGTGAAACTGTGGAGCATTTTAAATCTCTGGAGAACGGTTACACATGAAATGTAACTGAAGTTTTTCAGCGACTTTCATGCTGATTTAGATTGATGAACATGCAATGACAACTCACCCATTTTACTGTCAGAAATGGCAATAAAATATATCCCTGGAAGTGGTCAGATACACACCCATTTTACTGTCAGAAATGGCAATAAAATATGTCACTGGAAGTGGTCAGATACACACCCATTTTACTGTCAGAAATGGCAAATAAAATATGTCCCTGGAAGTGGTCAGATACACACCCATTTTACTGTCAGAAATGGCAATAAAATATGTCACTGGAAGAGGTCAGATACACACCCATTTTACTGTCAGAAATGGCAATAAAATATGTCACTGGAAGTGGTCAGATACACACCCATTTTACTGTCAGAAATGGCAAATAAAATATGTCCCTGGAAGTGGTCAGATACACACCCATTTTACGGTCAGAAATGGCAATAAAATATGTCACTGGAAGTGGTCAGATACACACCCATTTTACTGTCAGAAATGGCAATAAAATATGTCACTGGAAGTGGTCAGATACACACCCATTTTACTGTCAGAAATGGCAATAAAATATGTCACTGGAAGTGGTCAGATACACACCCATTTTACTGTCAGAAATGGCAATAAAATATGTCACTGGAAGTGGTCAGATACACACCCATTTTACTGTCAGAAATGGCAAATAAAATATGTCCCTGGAAGTGGTCAGATACACACAAAACTCTTCAGAAATGGCTGCCCAAAGGGTTGACAATCCAGAGGGAACGGATCATTAGCTAACAATTGTAATATATATTAAATGTTAAATGTATTAATAGCTGCTTACATATTGAAATAGTTATTGTTCATAACATTGACAAATAGTCAAATATTGAAACATTTTGAGTTGAGTAAAATACAAAATACACTGTAGCTAAAAATATACTGAAACATTTCTTCTTTAGAAAACGACTTAAATTAACCAATATTAAAACAACTGACAAAAAAATTACAACCACTTTAATATATCCTCTAACTAGAATATAATTAAAATGCATGGATAGACATAATTTAAATAAAATCATAATGAAAACGTGCAAAGACCAATTTAACAGAATTGTAGATGAGTATAGATTGTACGGTGGTTACAGTCCACATGTGCATGAACTTTTAATGGCATTGAACCATATTTAAATAGGATCATTAGTAAAGTAAATTCAACAACTTGATTCTGAGAAAGTACAATTTGACTTAATTTTTGGATTTATGAAGAAACCCAGCCATGAGGTACAGCAAGTTGAGTATATTAAATTTGCCTCTAAATATATTACATACAGATACGATGGGTCATTGAATATTTATTTTATATAGTGGAGACCAAATTTCAACAGGAAACAAGCAAAAGTACAAAATGGATGTTGGACATATTGAATGTGTTAAGAAGAAAAAAGTATTAGCGTAATAAATGTGAATACTCTGATGTACACCTAAGGAATCGGTGTTATATACACCGTGCAATTAATAATATTGGCATTCAAAATATAATTTAAATTCGGTCATGGGCTTAAATGATGTCCTGTAAAATAAAGAATATTGAAAAAGAAAGAAAATGAATTTGATACATCTTGGGAAGAAAATAACGTTGTTGGAACACCTTGTCACTGGTTTATTCTCGGGTTTTCCAATTTAAACAATAATTTAAATGTTCAGTGATCCACTGCGCCTCTATTTAGTATATTTAGAGGTAGTTTTAACAAGTCAACGCACCCACAATATTATTGAAATTTAGCTCAGAAGGATGGATTATTGGTGTCGTCAGCTGTGAAAATCTACATATTAGTGGTGTTGGTGTTGGTGAAGTAGTTGCTGCCGGTGGTGGAGGGGGCACACCTCGCGACCAAAGAATACAACGAAAGAGCTAAGACCATCTAAAATGCGTTGGCTTGTCCTGGCAAGCTTGCTGAAAAGACGGCAGGAGTTATTACTGACATTATCAATAGCATCATCTTGTGGTTGCTACCCTAAAATATATGGGCTCTTTTCTTTTTCCTAGCGGGCGCTCATTTTACTCTCTAAACGAGATTTTGGGTGGAGCTGCGCTTTAAGCCAGCCAATGCCGCAGGACTAAATATATTGGAGGTAGCGTTAACAACTACTGAAAGAATAACTAACTACTCCGATACTCCAACAAGAGAAAAAAATCTCATCATCGCGTGTAGCTGGTTGATGTTGATGTTGTTGTTATTGTTGGTGATGGTGGTAAAATCCAAAATTCACCGCCCACTATCTTACAAATGGGATTTCTTCCTTGATAGCTATAGAAGTCTTGGTTTGGATTAACTATTCTTTCAGCAGTTCTTACCGTTTTGTAAACATTAGGAACCTTCTAGACGGTTATATCCATTAGGTAATAGTGATTTTTTAAATTAAAAAATGCTAATTGTTACCTGAGATCAAGTAGAGGACTATATAATCTTCTTTTTCTAGAAAGTACTCATTCATGCTTTAAGATCTGAGGATTTTCACTGGGTAATCTATAGAAATAAATTGTAGAATTTTACAAAGCGTTTTGCTTCTCACTCTATTACTTGTTTTATGACCATAGAGTCGTAATAGAAGATTGGGCGCTCATCCTTGGGATACGAATTTCTCTAAAATGTTTCAGAAAACATTGTTTTTGAAATTTAAATTCAACTTGTTTTGGAATTTTCTAAGTCCCAGGTATTATTTCACGTTTAAGAAATCTATAGTGAAACTAACAAGCTTTTACAATGTAAAGTGAATAACTTTATTTCAAATCCTACCCAGGAGCGGTTAGACTCCTTAAAAAAAAAAAGGGATGAATTGCGCCAGCTTGCCAGAAAATATTTTCTTTTTGAGGCAAACGCATCTTTAATGAAACAAAATATGTATAAAAAAAATAGTTTGGTCTAAAATCTGGTTGAAAAGATTTTCTGGGATAATAATGTTTGATTAGTAAGCCTGTATCTGGCTTTGAAATGAAAGTAACAGAATTGAAATAAAATACGTGATCAAAATAGAGTTAAGAAGGCTTCGGCTTCTGAAGCTGAAAAAATACAGCTGGAGAGAGAAAGAGAAAAGAATATACTGAAAGAGAAATAAAAATGCAAAAAGAAAAAAAAAATTATGCAAATATGTCTCATATTGATTGAAAAGTTCGATCATTGCATCTATAATGACGTCAAGACTTACCCTGATGAACACCAGGGAGAAACTTTAGAAAATACTGCTCGTACAGCTGACGAACATTCCTTAGCTCATAAAGTTTCTTTTGTCAGTAAGTCTTCCACTCAGCAGTCTTCTGGTAAAAAATAATATTTCAGTCTAATAAGACCACTTCCAATTCTCAATATGGCACAACGTTTAGAAATCAAGTTTCTGATAAGATTAATAGGAAATCCCTATCTCTTCCTACATGCACCTATTTCAAACAGAAAGAGCATGTTATTTCCGATTGCTACAAATTGGAAAATAAGCAACAGAATCAAGACAATCTTATTTCAAATGCTCTCATTTCTAAGAGGTCAAGGTCACGGTGATATATATTAAATGTAATACATTTGTTGGGTCAAACAAACCCCAGGATGATTGTATTTAGAAGATTTATGAACCATTCGTGACGAACGGTTCTATAACACTCAGTGATTCTGCCAATCCTATCCCTAGTAAACTTTTAAGGGACACAGGAGCTTCTCAGAGTCTT
Source organism: Megalonaias nervosa (assembly GCA_016617855.1). Lineage (NCBI taxonomy): Eukaryota > Metazoa > Mollusca > Bivalvia > Unionida > Unionidae > Megalonaias > Megalonaias nervosa. The sequence continues at coordinate 53,472 of JAECUM010093941.1, read as the reverse complement.
TTATTATCAGGTACATTGCCTTTTTCTCAGCAGTCTTCTCCCAATAAGAGTGTTCTTATTCAGGGAGTAGAGTGCGACTTTGCTAATGTTCCTCTCCATTGTGTAAATTTATCATCAGACTTAGTGTCAGAACCCGTGACAGTTGGAATAGCGTCATCTTTATCCGTTGAGGGTATTCATTTATTACCAGGCATTGACCTAGCTGGAGATAAGGCTGTGGTTAATCCAATTGTAACTAACAAGCCTTATTTGGATCAGAAAATAGATCCTATTGAAAAGAAATCCCTGATTTATACCAAGCTTGTGCAGTTACTAAAGCTATGACAAAGTGGGCTCTTGAGAATGATGTTTATCAGACAAATATTCCTTTAGCTGACACATGTATTGGACAGGCTTTGATGAAGTCACGTTTGCTCCTTGCTTGGATTCATCCAAAGGTACTTATCTCAGTGACCCTCTTTTACTACTCATTCTGTTTATTCTAATCAGGATGACAAACGACTATCACTTGTCGTCGAATAGGAAAAAGATCCTGAGATTTCCTGTTTGTTTCAGAGGGCTATTAGTGGAACTGAAGCTACAGAAGTATATGTTTGTTATATTGTTAAAAGTGTAGTTCTTATGAGAAAATGGAGACCACCTGCGGTACCAGCTGGTGATGAGTAATCAGTAAGCTATCAAACTGTAGTTCCAAAATCGTACAGACAGGAAATTCTTATTCTAGCCCATGAAACTCCTTTGGCTGGTCATTTAGGATTCAGTAAGACTTATCTCCAAGATCTTGAATCATTTCCATTGGCCACAAATTAAAAGTGATGTTTATAGATACTGCAGGTTTTGTTACACTTGTCAAATGGTAGGAAAACCCAAATTAGAAAATACCTAAGGCTCATCTGCAACCTATTCCTGTATTTGATGAACCATTTAGCTTAATAATGGTAGAATTTTTAGTCCCTTACCTAAGACCAAGTCAGACAATAGTTTTTGACCATAATGTGTGCATCGACAAGATTCCCAGGGGCAATTCCTTTTGAGGAATATAAAAACTAGAACAACAGTAATAGCTTTGATAAAGCTTTTTACTCAGTTTGGCCTCCCCAAATCTGTCCAATCTGATTAAGGGTCAATTTTTATGTCTGGAATTTTCCAGCAAGTTATGCATTAATCAGGCATCCAGCAATTCAAATCAAGAATTAAATTAAAGTACAACAGAACAATATGGAGAAAACGTTTCATTCTGGTGATAGAGTTCTTTCTCTCTTGCTCATTCTTCAAAATTTTCTTCAGATTAGGTATCATAGTCCTTACAAAGTTTGAAAGAAAATGAGTTAAATTACAATATTAATACTCCTGGGATGCAAATATATTAAAGGAGTACCGGTATGTTGATAGAGAGCCAGGTTAATCATGTAGTCAATTTCATTGTACCTGTCCCACACAGTGAGGATTTAAGCGATAGAATGCAATCGGACTGTGTTGACTTTGGTGTAACCAATCTTCATAATTCACAAATTATGGACAATCTGGACTGGACACTTTCACTTAAGCAGCAACAAGAAATGAATGTGCTGTTTCTTAACAATTTTAGTTTTGCTGATTATATGTTATTGATAAGTCCTTCAATCGCAGGTTTAAGGAAATTATTAAAGATATGTGAACAATACGCATTAGAGAATGATATCAGCTATAATACACAAAACTCAGTATGCATGGTCTTTCAGTCAACTTCTTTCAAATTTCCATATCCCTCACCCCCGTACATTTTAACGCAGTGCTCTTACGCATGTCAACAGTTATACGTATTTGAGTAATATTTTAAAATCCAATCGGTCAGATAATGAAGATATTATGAGACATTACCGATTTTTGTGTACTCGAACAAACATGCTTCTACGTAAATTTAAGAATTGTTCCTCAAATATAAAAATTAGATTATTCAAATCTTATTGCTGCACAATATATTGTGCTTCTCTGTGGACAACATCAGTGAATATATGAAAAGAAAACTAGTTATTGGTTATAATAATAGTCCTTGTTTTCTATTAGGCCATTCAAGATGGAACAGTGCCTCCAACATGTTTGTAAATTATAATTTATTCAGGTTTGATGAAGTAATGAGAAAGTATGTATTCTTAATGATGACAAGAATATCTAATAGTAAGAACTGTACACTGAAATCTCTGGAACTATGACATGCATTTAAATTCTCGTAAGTTTAGTAGATGGAACAAATTTTACTCTTTAAAATGTGCTACTTAATTTCATTCTTAACAATGCAGGGCATAGCCCATTGTTGTAGATGTGTCTGTATACTTGTACATAAAATATATATGGTCTTTTATGTTTACAATGTTTTCATTTTATATTTATATTTTAATTTAGATGTATGGACTGTGTAGTCTCAAATAAAGAATTCTTATCTTATCTTATCTTATCATATCTTATCTTGTCTTGTTTTGTCTTGTCTTGTCTTGTCATGTCTTACCTTCCCTTACCTTCCCTTCCCTTCCCTTCCCTTCCCTTCCCTTCCCTTACCTTACCTTACCTTACCTTACCTTCCCTTCCCTTCCCTTCCCTTCCCTTCCCTTCCCTTCCCTTACCTTCCCTTCCCTTCCCTTCCCTTCCCTTACCTTACTTTCCCTTACCTTACCTTCTCTTACCTTACCTTACCTTCTCTTACCTTACCTTACCTTACCTTACCTTACCTTACCTTTCCTTCCCTTCCCTTCCCTTCCCTTCCCTTCCCTTCCCTTCCCTTACCTTCCCTTCCCTTCCATTCCCTTACCTTACCTTACCTTATCTTACCTTACCTTACCTTACCTTACCTTCCCTTCCCTTGCCTTCCCTTGCCTTGCCTTCCCTTCCCTTCCCTTCCCTTGCCTTGCTGCGCTGCAGTCTCCTATGCCAGTGAGAACTCAAACAATTGGTCTGTTTTCTATCCAAAAGACAAATCAATTATGATCTGTCAGACACCAAACTACATACTGAAAAGAAATAATGGAGATCTCTGAGACAACAAAAAACAAAACTTCTAGATTAAATATTAAGATCATTATCAATGGAAGTAAATATGTTTACTTGTATCTGAATGTATGATATTAGCTTTTCACTTGGAAATTCCTAAACTTGTTGACAACTTTAAATGTTTTAGGAAGGAAACCGGCCTACATCCTGGCTCTATTATTGTGTCTTAGCCTTTTATATAATATTGTTTACTTGAAATATTATTAATTCTTGCCTTAACATCCGAATCAGAATCAGGCTTATTATTGTCTTCAGTTTTAATTTGTGTGGTTTTATTTATTTAAATTATTATTCACTAAAATTGCAAAGTGCTCAGTAATATATGTGAACTAAAACTTAATTTTGAATTATAATGAATTCAGACAAGGTCATTTTGGACTATATTATTATGATACATCAAAAGACTATTAACACATTGCCACATTCCAGGTCATTGGCACATTAGCACATTCGAGTCTATATTCACATCAACACGTTCAATGTTGGAATATATTTGGAATAACGCTGCAATTCAGTTGGAATTAAATACGTCTGGATTTGAAATAAAACTCTGAGGACTATATGGGATTTAATTCACGATACTGTAAGTTCTTTCTAAATTTTCACATTGTATTCAAAGAAATAAATTATTTGTTAATTTGACAAAACTTGTTAGAGTGTTTCAATGTTTGAAATCCCATGCCTTCGTTACTCATATCAGCCACATTTAATGGTAGTATCAACGACGAGAGAGTTAGACATAAGCTTCTGCTTGTTGCTCAATCATCTGCTTCTCTTGTTTGATTTTTTTTAATACTGACCATGATGACTTCATAAAATAAATGTTGTTGAAATCAAGACAAATATTTTTTCCCAGATGGCCGCTATCGCTTAACTGGCTTGAGTGCTTAGATTCAATATTGCCTTCACTAACTGATGTTATTAACACCTCACTCTCTCATCCGGGGAATTCCCATCATTTTTCAAAACTGCCATTGTAAAGCCTCTGCTGAAGAAATAAAACTCTGAGGACTATATGGGATTTAATTCACGATACTGTAAGTTCTTTCTAAATTTTCACATTGTATTCAAGGAAATAAATTATTTGTTAATTTGACAACACTCGACAATAACGATTTAAAGAACTTCCGCCCAGTTTCCAATCTCCCATTCATGTCGAAAATCCTAGAAAAAGTTGTTCTATCCCAACTTGTATCTCATCTGAATTCAAAGAGTCTCTTTAACAATGTACAGTCTACATATTGCCCTGGCCACATTACTGAAACGACTCTTCTGAAAGTAGTCAATGACCTTCTCTCTGCTTTGGATAGCGGAAAGATTACAGTCCTCACCCTCTTTGACTTGTCTGCAGCATTTGACACTATAGACCATGATATATTACTTCACCGTTTCCAGCATGTATTTGGCATTCACGATACAACCTTACTGTAGTCCAAGTCCTACTTGGTCAATAGGACACAAATTGTGTCCGCAAATGGAAAACACTCCAGCCCAGTTGATCTATACTGTGGTGTTCCACAGGGGTCTGTTCTTGGACCTATTCTCTTCATTCTATACACTCAGCCGCTCAAGTGTCATAGATCATCATCCAGTGTCTCACCAACTGTATGCTGATGACACCCAAATATACAAATCGAGCCACCCAACCGAAGTTAATGCTACAATCCAGGGTGTAGAGAGGTGCATTTCCGATGTGAAATCATGGATGACATGTAACAAGCTGCAGATGAATGATGATAAAACTGAAGCCATTCTGATTACAACACAAAGACTTTCTCATTCACATCCTTTACCTCAAACAATAAATATCAGCAACACCAACATTAAATTCACACAGTCAGTATGAAACCTAGGTGCTACTCTCGACAGTACTCTCTCATTGCACCAACATGTCATGAACATATGCAAGGCTGCATATCTTGAGCTGAGACACATCAGCTCCATTCGCAAGTATCTTTCAGTTGACGCCACTAAAATACTTGTGTGTTCCTTAGTACTTTCAAGGCTGGACTATTGTAATTCAATTCTGTCTGGTTCGTCTCAATATTTACTCCAGAAACTTCAAAAAGTTCAAAGCACAGCTGCTCGGATCATCCTTAGAGGACCATGATCAGAGCACACCTCCCCCCTTCTCTGTACCCTATACTGGCTATCCATTAGATCCAGAATCAAACGCAAAATTTGTTCTCTGTGCTATGTTTCACTGACGGGCTCCAGTCCAACATACCTATCTGATCTCACCCATGTGTACACACCAGCAAGATACTTACGCTCCTCTTCCGACACTCGTATTCTCATCATTCCCAGTATGAAAATGAAGTCATATGGACAACATTCTTTTCCATACCAAGGCTCAGCAACGTGGAACGAATTGCCCACCGAACTTAGACACAAAAACACAGTGATATCATTCAAAAGTTCTCTTAAAACTCACCTATTTCAACTGCAAGAACAGACTTAGGTAGTAGAGGAAAGGAAGGAGGTTTGTGGCCCAGATACCCTATTTATCTCTGACCTGGAGACTCTATTTTGCTCCAAACAAATACAAAGACGCATTTTTGAGGCTTCTATTAAACCCACCCTAACCATACCCATCAGGTTAGAGAAATTTTTTGCGAAGTGCTTTGCACTTTTGAGATTATTTCTAAAATTTAGACAAGATTGTATACCCTATCGTCACCGTATTTTCTTTTTGATAATATTTTTCATACCTGCTAACTCTCATTGGAAGAATATCTGTTAAAATACTGTCAATAATACGAAACTCACCTATTAAATCGTCTATATCGTATTTTACACCGCTCAGATAAGATCGTATCTGATCAAGTAATTCTTTATAAGTGATACTATCTGTTTTGCAAGTATTTTTGGGGTCTCAAGTCGAGGCTCAATTTTTGTACACGCTGTTGCAAGAGAAACACCAACACCAGATATTATTAACAAAAACGGGTTTAATGATGCTCCGCTTGAAATTATACCAGAGCCAGTCATTAGCAGTGGTAAACATGATATTTCCCGAAGTATTTTGCTATAGTATTTGTAACATTGTTTTACACACCAAAGGTTTTTGTGATAAAACCTGTAATATTGCATTAGTGCGTCCACATCATGTTTTGGAATTTCCTCTGAAACATGATTGAAATCGATAATCTGTTTTTTCATTATACAATATTTGTTTACAATTTTTATACAATGACAAATGTTCTAGTACCAACAATTGAATAAAAAAAACTCACGGAACTTATCATTGTTAGGATCAGCTATGAAATCTCTATACTTGTCATAAACATCCGACGAAGTATCTTTATATCGTTCATCTGTTAATACCTCATTTTACTTTAACCAACTGTAGGAATCAAACACATTTTCTACTTCACGTTCATACAAATCTGTTTTATTTACCAAGTCACCGTATTCTCTTTCTGTTTCATCGATAAACCCTAATACCAAGCTTATTTGATCCAACGTAAAATTTTTGAGAACAAGATGTTGTCTGATAATTGTGTTATGCGACTATGAAATTTAATTATCATTACTTTTCGGAGTCTGTCTCGTTCAGTTAGGAGAAGACCAAAAACAGAGCTTACTGTTAACATTAAATTTTGACATGGTTTCGTGAGTATTTTCTCAACTTCAGTGTAATAATTTCGTATTGACAATTGTCTCGAGCGTTGGAGCGATGGAGATGGAACATCATATTCTTTACTGATGTAGTAGTAAGAATCAATCCTTTCTGCCAACCTAATTGATTTTGGCTTCTTCAAAAACTTTTCTCTCTCAACATCACTGAAATTATCAATTTCCTCGTCAAGATTTTTGATTATCGCTAGAGATTTGTTAAAATCAAATCCAGCTTTTTCAGAAATCATTGGTAAAATTGCGTTCGAGTACGCTTTGATTATTAACTCCGTATCTGCTGACATATTAATAATATTAAGTAAGGTTTGTTTGTCGTGGTAATCGAGATGCTTAAAAATTTCTTGATTTAAAAAATTATCGTGTAACTTTTTTTCTTCTCAATTTTAATTTTTTTAGCTTCCGCTAGTTTTTTAAGACGACCATGATTGTCGTTTATTCGTTTTTCTTCCTGAGCTAGTGCTTTAATTAGATCTGATTGTATTATCAAATCTATATTTTCCTTGTTAAGCTCAAGCAATTTTTTTTAGCAGGATTTCAACTTGCTTTTGTTCTTCAAGGGAATCATCAGGATGACAGTATCTGCTTACAATATCAAAGTTTCCTATTGCTTATGATAGTTGTGGTCCTGGCATATACATAACGCGAACAAAATTACCTTCACTTTCTGACAATGTTGGACTGTTTAATAAATCAATTCTAGTATGTTTCATATTTTGTATTTTATTTGCCGCTTATGATTTGTCGCTAACATCAGCATATGATGCAAAAATTTTGTACGGATTAAAAATACTATTGTAAAATTCTCTTGCAACGGTTATAATTGCTGGGTCTGACATTATTCTACAACGTGAGATTAAATTTGATAGCCACAATGTAATCGTTACGATCATACCTGATCGTCGAGAGTGTAAATTTGAAATGCTGTCAATCCTGGAAACGGACCTTTTGTAGCAACAACATAAAATCGGAAACTAAAGTACTTGTTAACAGTATTCACAGTTGGAATCATAAAGTATTGTGTTGTTGAAATATACGTGTTTGCTGTACTATACAATATTGCCCAGTTAATATCATCACTTGATCCTTCCAATCGCCAATTATAAATTCGCCAAACACTAGAGTTTAATCGGCCTCGCACATGAAATTGCCAAATAGCAACTGCAACGGGACATCTGATTTTAATCCAAAAGTTTTCGGTTTCTCCATCCATTGGTTGCCCATTCTTGTCCATCAGCAACAGCGAAAGCGTGATGAGGATAATTTCAGGATAATGTGTTGATGCGCTTACTCAAACCCAACTCGGTTAACAGATGCCTTAAAAAGTGTTGGAATATACCCAACATTGTTTGTTTATTCGTTGTACACCACCACTGTATAAACTCTCAACATACGCTTTATTTGTTAAATCGGATGAGTTAACTGGAACATATTTTGTTCTTATTTTGTTGGTTCTCATATCTATGCTGCCGGTCATTGATCCACCAGATAGTTTTAAATACGGAGTGAGATCTCCTTTTAACTGAACATAACTAATAGCATCAGTATCATTAGCTGGAGGCGAGGATATCGGTAATCCAGTATTTTTGTGATGTTTCTCATGATTAAATTACCTGTCACTGTGTCTCTGACCTTATTAATCTTGTTATCGTCAACAGATTTTAGTTGAGCATAACTCACCGCTTGTGTATTATCAACGTTTGCTGGCGGATATACAGTTTCCAACCCAATAATTTTTTTACTTGACATATTAATATTACCGGTAACCGTTCTACCGGTTTTATTAAGCTTGTTGTTATCTACGTATTTCAACTGCAAATAACTTACCGCTTGGGTTTGATTTAAGTTTGCTGGTGGATACGCGGTCTCCAAATTTATAATTTTTTTCCCTGACATATCCATGTTACCGTTTAATGTTCCTCCTGTCAATAATAGTTTGTTATCGTCGATCGTTTTTAGTTGTGAGTAACTTATCGCTTGGGTACGATCAACCTTTGGTGGTGAATAATCTACTTCTAAACCAAGTACTCGTTGATTTGACTTCAATAAATCACCTATCATTGTATCACCGGTTTTCTTGACGAACGCAGATGAATCAGTTGTTGATGCGTCAGCGGAAATGGATCCTGTGAGTGTTTGTTCCAAACTTTGTATAAAAACTCATTATTACATAAAATATATAACACAAAATTATATAACAAAGACGCAGTCATCGATGAAAAAGACATCAATATTAAATTTTGATTCCGAACGATTAGTTAAACACCAACATAACAACGAGCTACCAGATTGTCATTATCTTATTATTGTTCGTACATGATCTGACAAAACAAATCTTTTACTAAATCTTTTGCTCAACGACAACTTTATCTACGATAGGATGTATATTTACACAATTAATCCAAAACAAATATGAGATATTAAGCGATTACAACGATAAACTTTGCGATGATCTTGGTGCGGGAGAAGATATAGTTTTAATCAAACAACCGGAAGATTTGACTCCGGTAAACGAACTTGATTCGTCCGAGCATAAAATAATTGCATTTGACGATATTCCGCTAAACAACGATGAGATGAACAAAATGTGGTCTTATTTTTCATTGTCGCGCAACAAAAGTGTAATGCGGTTAATCTTGCGCAGTGATTTTATAACCTTGACAGGTTTATTCAGCGAAATACAGGATGTTTCATACTTTTTTCTGGATTAGATAATGTTGATGTGCGAAACATTTCAAACGAGCAATGCAGTGATGTAACTAAAGATAGATTTATTGAGCTATATCACAGAGCTACCAAAGACAAATACAACTTTTTCTTATTTGATAAACTTGCACCTGATCCAGCGAAGATGTTTCGTTGTTGTATAGGAGAATTTATACAATAAAAATGGTGTAGCGTATTAAAATAACAATGGATCAACATCAACAAAGAATTGAATTACTAAAGAAATTTGTTGCAACTCGAGCGGCGTTTAAAAAGAAGGTGCAGGAAGAACGTCAAGGGCAACTTGCTGCGGCAGAAGAAACTGCCAAACATTTTAAGCCAGTTACCGAAGCAGTATTTGGCAAACAACCAGATATATCAACATTATCTGCAGACGAACTTAAAAATTTACAAGAAAAAGGTTTGTTAGTACAGTTAAGAGAACAACAAAAAACACACACGGAGGAAACTGTTAAAAAATTGTTGAAAAAGTAGAAGAAACAAGTAAAATACAAGAAATAATTGACTACATCAAAAGACAAAAAGATGTTAATATACCTGATGAATAAATAAGAGAATTTGCTGAAATAATTGAGAAAAAAGATCTAGAAAAATTAGAGAGTTTAGCAAAAGATTCGATAAGTGAGGGAGAGTATATGTATTCTATTGAATTTCATGTTAAGAATGAGGGGCTTGGTAACATTAATAACATAAGAAAATAGACAGAAGACGATTATAAAAAGCTTATTAAGGTATTAAAGCATAGTATCGGAAAAGGAATGAAGCAAATCAAATTTTAACATATGATAATGATGATCCGTATTTGTTGAAAAAAATTTGTAAAATGCGCGTTGGAGTAATTTGATCAGTTCTATTTAAAACAGCAGAACAATACTGAAACATGAAAAAATATTATAAACAAAATTTTTATGCTGTTCTCAAAAAATGTGAAAGAGATCGTAATAAAACTGCAGTTGATGAAAGACTTGGTTTTGGTGTTGACGGCACATCAACCACCGAAATGGTTGACCGATTGATGTTACTGATATCATCAAAAGAAGTTGGTAACGTAAGCACTGAAATCGACAACCAATTTTATGTGGCGATTATAAATAAAATAATGTCAGCCAAAAATTATCTTGATCTCGCCGAAGAATGTGATACCGACGGCACCGTAACAGAATTTGAATACGTCGAGTATCTCGACAAAATCTCAAACGAACCAAATAAGGCCAGCGTCAGCATTTTTAATACACGAGACGAAGATGTGCATCTATTGCTGCATAAAGCGGTGTTAGAACTACGTGGTCAATATGAACAGCAATTGGCGGTGATATTGCAGCTGGTGTAGAAATTGCATTTGTCAATAACGGTTGGAGCTTGTTTAGAAGTGCATGATACCAGTTAGTCAATCAAACCGTGGAAGATATCTCAGTGCACTTGCCTGTAGCAAGTATAATACTCAACACTGTCTCGTTCAGTTATGATTATTCGAGATCGGTGGCCACAAATATAATGTGGTTTAAAGATACTGCACTTGGAACTGCTATATCAAGCGAATTCCGTACTGCTGATGGTGTTCCGGCAGCAAATAACAATAATCTTATTCGTAATACAGCTGCAGCTGCTGCTGATGCTGCAGGAATTTGGAGCCGCAATAAGACTGGCTGTTACAGATATACGACAACAACGCTATAACGAAGGTTATGCCAAACAAAAAGCGTTTACCGCAGAATCTCTCCAAATAACAATGATGCTTCTGTCGCGATTACAACAAAGTTTTTCGTGGTCTAAAACATACACTTATTGTTGATCGAGGAGAACAAAAATATTGTATAATGCATACTGCTGGAGTAGCTGAAGGACAGTTTTCAATTCCCAGACTCGCGCTTTGGATGCCACGAGTTGTTCCATCGGGAACAAAATCGATAGAACTCGATGCAATGCTTACCGCGTACACAAAAAAGATTTATTTCCAGCAAAAACAAAATTTATCAAACAGCAATTCCTAATACAACCGATTACACGTGGCTTAATACAACCGCTCCCAGAAAACAATTGCCAAGGTATTTGTTTGTTGTGTTTCAACAACAACAACGACGTAATGACCAAGAGCAAAACAACGCCGTATTTGATAATGCTGATGTCAGAGAAATCTTAGCTAGGATAAATTCCAAACAGTATCCCGAACGTGCAATCGATGTAACTTTGCCTATGATGAAACAAGAAGCGTCACACGAGCTTACATGTACTTGATGGAAGCAATACAAAAATACCAAGACGTGGATAGTGGAAGCCAAATATTTATCGAGGAGTTTCGTGTGCTTTACCCAATCTTTTCTTTTGACGTATCAAAGCATTTCGAACGAGCTGTAGGATCTACAACTGATATTGAAGTTACTTGGAGGCTTGATGCGGTTCTAGCTAACCCGATTAATGCACATGCGCTAGTTGCCAGTGATAGATTCTTGACAATGGACTCAGCCAAAGGAAGAATGACTGTCCAAGTGTGATTGTCTAGCAAACGGTTTGAATATTATGTGACAAACTGGTATAATGCATATTTCCAAAGAAATATACCTGACTCAAGGTCAAATTGAAAAATTGTCAACAGCAATAGCTAAACGCCGTTCTGTTTCTTTAAAGATATCTCCGGAGACACCGTCTCGCGCGAGTGATAAAAAACAGGAATCAAACTAATGTTTACGCAACAACAAATCAACAAACTCAGTCATAAAGCGATCGAAGGGAAACCTTTTGTTCTTAAACTACCTGTTGCGTAAATAACGGCGATGGCGAAACACGGCGGCTTTCTTGGATCAGCATTTGCAACGATAGCCAGAACTGTTTTACCAAAACTAATACCTGTACTAGGGACACTAGGACCATCAGCAGCATCAGGAGCAGTATCAGGAACTACTAATAAAGCAGTATCCGGAGACGGTATCAAACAAATCGTCGCTGACGCCGTCAGTGCACTATAGTTTTATGTGACCAAAAAAATAAAAAATAAAAAAAATGCCAACCAAAAACGGTCAACGAAAAAAGCGCGGTCGCGGTCGTCAACGCCTGCGTATGTGAAAAAAAGACAAACACAAAAAAGAGAACGTCGGCAAAGCCGAGGTCAACAACACAAAAAATTAAGCAAGGAGGAATTATTCCATTGGCTCCACTTTTATCAGGGCTAGCCGGCAGTCTACTACTAAATCTGTTGGGAATCGGACTCGGTCTGATATTGCCGGGGTCTCTCCGTTGTCGCGGGAGCTAACGCCTGCATTAAGTAATTTTGAAATAATAGACAAACTAAAATCTGACGACGTTGTCGTCGAGAGAGGATTTCACGAAGTATATTCTAAAGAGGAACTAGGCAATGTACCAGCAGGTGGTTCGTGTGTTGTAAATATACAAAACTTTAATGATGGATCTGGTACTCACTGGGTCGCTGTTTACAATGATAATTATTTTGATTCGTTTGGACTTCCTCCAAGTGATCTTATAAAAAAATATATTTTTAAAAAATGTAAAAAAAAAAATTACTCATCTAATCAACAACAACCAAACGGAACATCCGCTTGTGATTATTATTGTATAATGTTTGTCCGATAGATGTCATAAGATCCTGATTTTCTAAAGTTTATTTTACAATTTGATAGGTACCCGAGTAAGAACAACGATAACCTGGAGATAACATGCTTTGCACGTCACGATTAATTTTGTGCGACAATCAAATATAAAATAGTGACGCAGTCATCAACAACATATTGCCTCAAATGCAAAACTATAACGTCTAACACGAACGAGCGAACAGAAAAACAAAATATAGCAGAATGATGTTAAAAAGTATCTTTGCTATTTGTGGTGAAAAGACAAATATATTCCTGGCAATGCTAGGCAAACAAGTAGCGGAGACGCCGTCAACGACTTGGTCGTTGGGATCTGGAATAATTCCACTGACAACAGACAGAGTTATTTTTGTCGATGATTAAAAAATAAAACAATGAAAAAGTGTAATTGTGATTGCGACAAAGACTTATGTATCGAACAAGATAAAATTGTTACCTATTGCCAATCCTGCAATCGCCGAGAAATAATCGGCAGCGGCATTGACATCCACAAATTTATTGGAAAATTACCAGAACCGAGGGATGGTTGGACATTGCCTGGACACAAATACGCTGGCCTGTATAATCCGATAGATAAACAACTAGGCGAAAAAGATAATCCACTGCCTGGACAAGAGCCTTATGATCAAGTTATAGCAATGCGTCACGACATCTGTTATAGAGACAACGAACAAGAGAAGTCTGGCTGTGATAAGATAATTTCTGAACGAACTTCATGATATGAAACCGGTAAATCTGCGAGAACGATTTGACAGGAAGCTAGTGCAAGGATTAATTGGAACAAAATATAAACTTGGTCTCGGTAGAAACTCATTCGGAGAGTCCCGCAGCCGAACTACACAAACCTAAAAAGATAGTTTCCGCGACGTACGGTTGTCCCAAATGCCGTTGATGATATCTGGGCAATAGATTTAGTAGATATCTCAAATCTTGCTCAGTTTAATGATAATAAGAAATACTTGTTTAACGCTATCGATATTTTTAGCAAATACGCGTTTAGTATACCTGTTGCTGATAAAACAGGTACATCGATAACTGATGCACTAAAACAAATTATCGTTGGCACGCGAGCGTCTTTGACGCCGAGAAAACCAAATAAAATTGGACTGACCACGGAGCAGAGTTTTTTAATAAAAAAATTTGAACAGATTTTGGAACAAAATAACATAAAAAATATGTTACAATAAACGAAGGAAAAAGCGTTATTGTTGAACGATTTAATTGTACACTAAACGAGCGGATCCACAAACACCTGACAGCTAAAGACACAAACAGATATACTGATGATCTTCCGCAGATAGTATCCTACTATAACAGCGCGAAACACCGAACTATTAAAATGTCACCAAATGATGCAATTAAAAATCCGATTCTTGCAAACGAAAATATGTATCATCGACATAAATTTAAGATCGGAGACAAAGTCAGAATTTCTCTGACAAAGAAAAGTATTTGAAAAAGCTGGACTGAAGAAGTATTTGTAGTATATCAAATTCTAATGACGATACCTGTAACGTACCCGTTGAAAGATTTATCAGGTGAACCAGTTATTGGTAGTTTTTACGAGCAAGAGCTGCAGAAAACTGAACAAGATACATTTGTTATCGAACGAGTAATCAAAAACGCCGAAATAAAAGCCTCGTCAAGCGACGCGGTTACAGTTGGATACCAACTACGGAGCTCAACGAGCTCAACATTGTGAAATAATGTTTTTCTAGATTTCTTCGCATTTATGTAAGACAGATTTACATTTTACTGGCTTACATAACGATATCAAATACGATTTTCGTGTGCCGCGAAGGGTACATCAAGTTGAAGATCGTGACAAATAAAAAGTCAAATTTTTTAAATTTTTAAGCGGCGTCAAAGCCGCTGTTGTAGTGTTTAAAAACGGCTTTATCAACTGCCAAAATAATTGATTCTCCACAACCGTAAAATTGAATTTTATAAAAATTTTTGCAATGTGATATTTTACATTATATCTACCAGTTGTCGGTCTTCCATAATTTTTCTTATCGAAAACGGTGTTTGTTTCTTTACCAGCATCATCATCGTTGATATCAAGAACTTCGTTGTTGGTGATTACGTCGCTGACTACGTCACTGGTATTTGGTTTGACAATAATATCTTCGTATGGTGTGTTGTATAAATACCTGAGTCTTTCGAGTAGAATCATATTATAATTGTCTTTTGTCTAATTGTAATAAAATAATAATGGAAAAAATAAAATATTGTGATAAAGCAAAAATGCATTTAAAAAATACGAGATAGGCTATACGAAGAATCTTTATCGGCGATGAAAATATTTCTGTTAATCTTCTTCTGGTAAACAATGGACCTGATAACATGCTACTAACTGAATCAGAAAAAGAACAATTGCAAAACAAAAAAACAAAAAAAAAAAAAAATATTTGTTATATAACGTATGATAGAGAAGCTATCATGTTATGGTGTCATAGCTGTATTACTCGAGGGAAACTTGCAAAAATCTTGCAAGAAATTTAGTTATTATCGTATCGGAAGGCTATTCTGGTACTGTATTTCTTTGAATATGCTGATCTGCAAACTCTATCAGCAACAAACTTTATTGACATTGGAGAAATGTTAAAATATCTCGCCGCAGCTGATATTGAAGGAAATTCTAGTTCCTCTTCTTTTTCAAGATCAAACGAAACAACTGGTTTAGAAGGACATTTGAAATTTATTTCTCCTCCCTTACCTTTTTTTTTCAACATTTTCCTGCTGTGTAACAAGTTCGAGATTCTCCAACCGATTGTCTCTCTTGATGCTGTTGATGTGATTAATCACAAAACCCGGTGGAATCAGTCTTTGAAATACTTCAAACACAAACCTATATGGAAGATAATCAACAAAATCTGTTTTTGTTCCTCGTATATTTATTCTAAGATATCCAGTGTTTTGCAAATCACCTATTATTTTCTTTGTTCTGATACTTCGAATAATTCCGCTATCAGAGGCTTCGTAAATATCAAACACCGGATATAGTTGATATTAATCTTGCAAATACAAGTTTGTAATGTTAACATCAGTAACTGCACCATTAATATGATACACTCGCTGCCCTTCTGGAATGTCTCCGCAAAACAACGAGTAGATGAAATCTTTTCTTAGCATCTCCGTTCGATTGTTATCGCCGTATGATTTTACGCTGATATTATAACCAGCTGGTGTCGCTTTACCAAACGGTTGGCCATATTTGATGTGCATCACTGACCCTAACAAATTTCCCGAGTACAAGTTGTGGTTGGGATGTACGTAATAACACTCTTGCTCGTTTGCACTTGTCATTATACAATAAGCAATTCTAATCTCTAATTATACGTATTTTGAACACTCAATTAGACAGTTGATTAAGTATAGTATATAGCAATGCTGAAGTTATGTGATATCGCAATAAAAGAGCCTTATCGGAGAACCAACAAAAATAGTTACCGCTTTTGCTGGACCTGATAATAGCTATCGATTTGATAAACAAATCGTTCTGGCAAATTTTACCTCAACTAATCTTGTTCATTTGTTAGAACCAACTATAAAACGTGAACTTGATCTGCACAAAGGTTTGAAGATCTTAGTGAAGTACCACGTTTTATCCTCAAAATTGTATGTTTCTGGAGATGATGCTGACGACTTCGTCAACGAGGAAATTACAGATCCTTTTATCAACGCAAAATCTAAGCGTGTTTTGCCTGGAACTAATCTTTCATTGCTAGCTGATAAAATACACCAGGAAATTTGGAAAAAAATAGAATTCACCGAATCCGAATCAGGTTCTGGTTGGAAGTTTGAGATGATTTCCGAAATTTTATTTCACACGATGAAATATAACGTATTACGCGGTAGTTCATATATTGACCTGCCGCAGAAAATAAAGAACAAAAAGTGCTGTATCAACGTCAGAAACTTTGATCAAAAATGCTTCCAGTGGGCCATTCTTTCTGCGATGTTTCCAGCAGAAAATCACGTTGATCGTGTTGACAAGTATTTTATTACATTACAAAATTAAATTTTACTGGTATTGACTTCCCCGTTGAAGAAAATCAAATACTAACGTTTGGAAAGCAAAATAATATTTATGTTAACGTATTTAGTCTTGACAAGCATGAAAACGTCTATCCGAGATATATTTCTGAAACAGCCTCACAGTCAAGAATAAACAAGCTGTTTTATAAAACTCATTACGTATGGATCAAAAACTTCAACGGACCTGTTGGTAGACAGTACAGGAAACAAGAAAATAAGATGTACTTCTGTTATAGTTGTTTACACGGTTGCTCTGACAATGAAAAATTACAAAAGCATCTACAATATTGTTCGGAAGCACAACGAATAACAATGCCATGGGAAAAAGAAAAAATTCTGCGGTTTGTCAACCACAAACATAAATTAAAACTTCCTTACGTTATCTATGCTGATTTCGAGTGCTTACTTCAGCCTGTACTTGGTGTAGAAAATAATCCTAACCAATCAAGTACAAGAAAAACTCAAAACCATGTTCCATGCGGAGTCGCGTACAAGATAGTTTGCTGTGTTGATCCGAGTTTATCCAAACCGATTAAAATATATTGCAGTGACGGAGTCACCGCGCCAAATCCAGCTGTTTGGCTTCTCAAACAGTTAATTAGCGAAGTTAATGCTATTTCAAATATTTTAAGAAGAATCGTTCCAATGGTAAAATTAACGTCCCGGCAGGAAATTGATCACGAGCAAGCAGAATTCTGTCATATTTGTGAACGGGCGTTTGATACACATGCATTGCCCGCGCCTAGTTATAAAAACGTACGTGATCATTGTCATTTGGCAGGACAATATCGTGGAGCGGCTCACGACAAGTGTAATCTAAAGTTTCATGCCCCAGATTTTATTGTGTAATGACAAACGCAAACGAGCAAGAGTATTATTACGTACATTCCAACCACAACTTTGTACGCGGGAAATATGTTAGGGTCAGTGATACACATCAAATACGGCCAATTTCCGAGGATATGACAGTCATATTATCGTAGAAGCTTTTGGTGATCCTGAAATAATGTCTCCTTTAAAACTCGATAACGTGATCAAGTGTATCCCAAATAATTGTGAGAAGTATATGTCAGTTACTTTAGTTAAGTTGCGTTTTATCGACAGCCTACAGTTTATGGCAGCATCGTTAGATGAGCTGGTGAAAGGCTGTAGCAAGTTTTATAACCTACAAAATTGTTTTGGCGGCTCCAGCGGCGCTAAAGCAAGCGTGTTAACAAAAAAAGGAGTATTTCCATACAAGTATCTTGACGATTGGAGTAAATTTGCTGAAACTTCTTTGCCCGACAAGGATAAATTTTATTCGCAGCTAAAAACGAAAATATAACTGATGACGAGTACAAATATGCGCAAGATATATGGAAAGAATTTGATTGCAAGACATTTGGCGATTATCATGATTTGTATTTGAAACGGATGTACTATTGCTGGCAGATGGCTTTCGAAACGTGAGCTATAATAATTATGGACTAGATCCTTGTTGGTATTACTCTGCTCTGGGTTATCGTGGGATGCTCTGCTAAAGTTTAGCAAAGTAGAGCTAGAATTACTAACAGACGTTGACATGTTTAACTTTATCGATAAAGGTATCCGTGGCGGCATTAGCTTTATAACAAAAAAAATTACTCAGAAGCAAACAACATGAATGAGTACAATCCCGAGCTTCCATCGAAGTATATTATTCATCTCGGCGCAAATAACCTTTATGGTTATGCAATGTTAGAACCAATGCCTTATGGTGGATTTCGTTGGATTACACCTGATTAATTTTTAGCGGAGAGAAAAAAAAAGATACCTGACGATGTTGCGTATTTTGTTGAAGTTGATCTCGATTATCCTGCTTCGTTGCATGATTTACACAACAATTATCCGTTCTGTGCGGAATCAATGATAATCGAATATAGTTTGTTGTCCAGGAAGAACAAGCAATGGCATCACCGACAAAAAATTCTATGGTAAGTAAGCTCGTTCCAAATTTACTTGATAAGCGAAATTATGTTTTGCATTACAAAGTTTTAAAACAAGCAGTAGATGCTGGTCTTGTGTTGAGGGAAGTTCATCGTGTGTTAAAATTCAATCAATCGCCATGGATGAGAGGTTATATTAGCTCAAACACTTCGCGAAGAGCTGTAACGAAAACTGATTTCGAGGAAAACTTCTTTAAACTTATGAATAACTCTGTCTTTTGTAAGACAATAGAAAATATTAGAAAGCGAGTAAACATCGAGCTAGTTAATGAGCAAACCGCCGAAACAAACTTGTGTCAGACGATGATTGTATCAGCATGAAGACTTTTAATGAGAATCTTCTCGCGATACAACGAAGAAAAACAGACTTGAAACTGAATAAGCCGATTTACGTTGTAGCTTCTGTACTTGATTTGTCGAAGTGGCTCATGTAAATTATTGTTTACCGATACTGACTGGCTTGTGTACGAAATCGAATGTTAGGACGTCTATCAGGATATCTTTGATAACCGACATCAGTTTGATCTTTCCGATTATCCTCGCGATAGTAAATTTCATGATGATACAAATACAAAGGTTATTGAAAAATTTAAGGATGAAATGAATTCGCTCATTATCAAATAATTTATTGGATTGCGTAGTAAAATGTACGCCGTGTTGCTGGACAATAATAAAATAACAAAATTTCAAAAGGTTTGCCTCATGATTTTGTGAAAAAATTTATTGGATTTGATGATTATAAGTATGCGCTTGATGGAGGTGTTAGTTTTATAAGAGCAATGGCTATTCGAACAAATCATCATAAACTTGAAACAGATGTTATTATCAAATGTGGATTAAGTAATTTTGATGACAAACGTTATTGCGAAAACGGAATAGGTACGTTTGCACTTGGGTACTGTCGTTCTGACGATAAATCTATACTTGATATTATCTTTTCATTTGACAAAGTCGTTGACGATAATCTATACTTGACATCTTTTCCGACTAGTGTACGAAATTTTATCTAAATTTTTAAAATAAAGTTCGAAAATATGACAGTGACAAATAGCAGCAATAGCAAGATCAAATATCTAATGATAGGCGGTAAACAGTTGACAGTTGAAATTAACAATGAAACTTCAGGAATATGTTTCAGCGGCCGTGACAAGCTAAAACTTTCACTTATCAGATGTGGCAACAGCGAGTATTTCAATTATCTTGACAAATTAAGCCAGGAATTGTCAGCTGGATTTAATAACTTTCATGATCCAATCAGTCAACAAAAATATACTAAACTTACCATTGAACTTGATCGGTCAAAAGTATTTTCCATTAACAAAAAAATATCCGCTTAATAAACAAGAAATGAAAGATTTATTCGAATGTCGTCGTTGGGTAAGCGGTAGAATAAAGTTCTGTCTTTACCATCATGATGATGAAATATTTCTGATATCCACAGTTGAAACACTAACAATAGGTGATGAAGTTGTGTAAAATTGTGTCTAAACTTTAGAAATAAAATAATCTCAAAAGTGCAAAGCACTTCGCAAAAAATTTGTCTAACCTGATGGGTGTGATTAGGGTGGGTTTTAATAGAGGCATAAAAAATGCGTCTTTGTATCTGTGGAGAAAAATAGGGTCTCTGGGCCAAAAACCCCCTTTTTCCTCTACTACTACTTAGACCTAGTAATGTTTCCTTACTTTAAATATTTTCAGCATGTTTTCTGTTTTCTAATTTCATGGTGTTTGTTTTTTGTAATCATATCATTATATATGTGTTGTTGAATGTTGTAAAACGCTTAGAGCTTCTAAAGATTAGGCGCTATACAAAGTCTTCATTATTATTATTAAATATTTTCTTAACATTGTTGTTTTATGGCATTGTGGAAGATGGATTATAACTAACCATCTAGAGATTATTCATGTCGGTAATACTGACGAAAAATTTAATGAACAGTGAAAGTCTCTCTTGCAATAGATGGCGACTGACTTAAATGATGTTGACGTGTCAGTTGTATTTACTAGTTATTTCCGTATGGTGCTCTAAAATTAAAACTATATAAATTTAGGACGTAAAAATTGTCAGTTGTCCATGAAAGATATTACTGAATACATTTGTTGAGACCTTCTTCATTGCACCGAAATTCTTTTCTTTTCTTAAAATAATAATTTAGGTATTTGATTGTTGTAAAAAAAAGAAAAACAAAAAACAAAAAAAAAATACAACAAAAAAAAAAAAAAAAAAAAAAAAAAACATGCACATGTTACACAGGACAGGATTAATGGAGAGTTTTCGGACGCTGCCCTGATCTAATGATTAAATGAAATAAATATCTAAATATATTGAACCAGACCTCAATCATTATTATTATTATTATTATTATTATTATTATTATTAAGTTTTTCCGTCAGGATATGATACTTTACTCACATTCCCTTTTAGTACCCCACTTATGTTACCTTGAAGTTTGAATATATAATTTAGTCAATAAATTAAGACAGGAGACGATCGATAAAATATCGTACGAATAAAGTATAATTTATGTTTCTTAACATTAAAAATCAAATCTTTTAAGATGATATCTACGCATTTTTGTGTAATCTCAGTTATTGACTTAATGTATGCAGAATTGCGTATCATTCAATACACATGCTGCAGTCAACGTGACTGGAAACTAGCACGTAGATAGTCACGTTGAAAAAGGCATGGATCGTTTTCAAGTAGACGGGTTCTGTGCCATTCCTTTATAGTTTGTTGACTTGGCCATCAACATAAAACTCGACTAATTCTATTAATAGTTCTCATTAGACGTTGTCCTCAGGTGTACAATGTAGATATAGTCCTTTTTCGAGTTCTTTTTATTGCAAAAGATGAACATGATCAAAATTTTACTGATTTGTTGAATCTGAAATCGAAATATGGACGAGCCGCCAAAGAAGTTCGTTATTCATTGGTTTAGAAAAGGCCTTCGCCTACATGACAATCCTGCTCTCTGTGAAGCTTTCAAGGGAGCAAGCACTTTCCGCTGTGTATATATTCTGGACCCTTGGTTTGCCGGTGTGTCACAAGTAGGGATCAACAAATGGAGGTATCAGACTCTTTTATACACCATATATTGAATATAAATACAAAACGAATTTGATGTGCTCTATCTGTTACCGTAGACGCAGTTAAAAAGGAATGAATTTAATTTTAATGTGAACACTTGAGACTGTAACATAGGATGCCATTTTACATTTTTATCTATTATATATGTTGAACTCTTTCTGTAATTATTTGAGTATGGCACTGTGGTGCATATATTTGTTTCTTGCTTTTTTATTCTGGGATTTCCATAAAATTCAGTTTAATAGTGGTTACGTGCAGATATGGTACAGCCATGTGACTTTTTACTGTCAAATTGAAGATCAAGTTCACTAGCTTGTTATAAATAGAATATATGCATGTAGGTCACTGTATTTATATCATCGACTTGAGGTTTATGTAAATTTATGTGCCCTTTTTTTCTGACATTTTTGGTTGTGGAGTGTCCAAAAAAAAGACAGAGAACAACTTGTTGGTCTAAAGATATTCATGATAATGGTCCTTACACTAATGTATTTGAACCATATGACATTCAGATTAGCACAGCAAAAATTTATACCAATATTAATAAGCCAACTTCACCACCGTTTTGGTCTAAGCAGAGATTATAAATTATAATTGATTATGACTTTGAGGAGTATAGGTGAAACGGAATGAATGTCAAGGACATAAAAAGTAAAGTAATTTAATTTGGTATTTCATTGATAGGCATGTCAGCTGTAAAAAAAAAATGTGCATCATATAGGCATGGAACACGATTTTTTAAAAACAAATCCACACATATAAACTACTGTGGTTTTTATTTCTTTTCATGAGGTACAAATTTTTATGGTTTTCTTTGTTGGCCGAAATCACAAATTTTAAAAGAATTCTGGCTGATTCAGACCATGAGAAATATTATAACTGTGTATGTGTGTGTTTTGGATTTTTAGTGTAGCTTTAACAATTTTTCAGTCATATCGCAATGATGACTGCAGTGTGACAGTTTATAGTGATGTCTAGCACTGGGGCATCTTGTCGCAGACGTGTAACATCATGTCCCATCCAGTCACATTATCCTGACACCAGGCCAACCAGTCCTAACACTAACTTTATAATGCTGAGTTCCTAGCGAGGCAGCTGTTAGAACCATTTTTATAAGTCTTTGGTATGACTCGGTTGGGTCACAAACTCACAACCTCCTGCATCCAAAGCAGTCATTAGTTAACATTCTCTAAAAATATATATGTAAATAATGTCACTTGACATGTAGATTAGAAAGAGTTGACACAGTTGGAAGAGCAAAAGTGGACATGTACAATATATAGACATATAAAGGGATAGGTAGAAAAAGATTTTGGAAATAGCCACATTTTTAAGAGGGAGAGAGAGAGAGAAATAAAGCAAGGCTGTAATGATTTGTTTATACCCACAATTCACTGATTTGTTAACACATATTTAATCCATTTATTTAACAATTATTACATAGTTACCTACAAATCAGCGAGATGCATCAAAATATTTCAGAATCTGACTTTTGAGAATGATTTGAGAACTCATAGTTTTCTCCATTTAATTGTTTGTAGCGCAGTATATATCAAGTCTTCTGTAACTATTATGTAAGCAGGATGTCATAAACGCTGCCTGTGAGTGCTACATTTTCCTAACATTATCATTCTTTAAATGAAATCCTCCTGGTAGTTAAACCTTAGAGACGAGTGCCTTGCATTTTAAAACACACCTGTTAGAGAAATCTCACGAGTTGTACTTTTAGCAGTTAACACCTTAACACCATAAAAGGGTGACATGCATCAAAACAAATATTGATAATAATCAACAAACTGCCAGAGGCAACTTAGAACCTGAAAGTCGGCTAATCCCTGATAGATGGCATAAAATATGCTCTTCATCTAATCCTATGGGACACATACCCAAAAATCTAATCCTATGGGACACATACCCAAAAATCTAATCCTATGGGACACATACCCAAAAATCTAATCCTATGGGACAAATACCCAAAAATCTAATCCTATGGGACACATACCCAAAAATCTAATCCTATGGGACACATACCCAAAATTTTAAATGTTTCATTTTCAGATCAAATTAGTTATGGATCATTGATCTAGTACTCTATCTTCAGTTGGAAGATAACTGTCAGTTTTCCTTTCATATATTGCTTGTCAAATCATTGCAGTCATTTACTTGTAACTCATGTAGCAGGAAAGAAAAATTTGGTATTTAACTGATGATTTCTTTTATTATCTGCATAGAAATTAACATAAATCTGTTACAACTACATAATGAATAAAAGCATCAGCAGCAGCAGGTGTATGGTTAAGATGTACATAAAATGTGTCCGTTTATCATGTACTTGTAATCCATCAGGTAACAACTTCAAACAAAACAACAAAAGATAAACCATTGTTTCATGTTCTGTTACATTGGTATTAAATCTTTATTAGAGTTGAAAATGTAATTCATGTAACAAGGATGGACAAACAAAATTTGATTTCTCTGTTTAAAATTTATCAAATATTTGGGAGCCAGCAATTGACAGGTTTGGTACTAGAAGTAGCTGCACCACATCAGTTGATAATTTTTTGTCTTCAGCTTCTTCATTGCCTCTAAATTTGCCAACTTTCTTAAAACATTTGGCCACCAATGTTAATTCTGATGTGATCTAAAAACAAAATTATTTATGTACTATTTATTAATTATTGAGAATGTTGGGTCTGTAATGTATTAGTACATGTATGTACTTTCCAATATTTATATAGTCCTATATTTATATTTTGTTGCATTATTTTCATTTGCAGTATATAATATTGATTCTTGTGCACTTCGTTGCATTTATGCATGTTCTGTGGCATGCCAGCTTAGGGTGACATCTGAACTATGCTTGATGTCAAAGGAAACCTTTTGGTCCTTACTGTTGATCTGATGCTGCTCTTGCTGTAAAGTCACTTGACAGTAATCAATCAATGTAAATTCTTTCAAAATCTGATTTTATGCAAAGCATTGTTATATTGTGTAGCGTTCCTAGACAATAGACAAGAATCACGGTTTAAATGGCTGCATATGAGTGCTATCCTCTTAAAATAACAATACACAAGTGTCATTAAACAGCAATCAAATTTTATTGCTACCATTTTTGTTCAGTCAGTGTTATGTGACTCGCACACAGATTGGTCAGGAATTAAAATTTTGATTGTACTGCAAGAAGACCAAATGTCAGTATTAAGGCTTCTTTCAGGTATGTCAGTAGGATACATTGGTACAGAATTTCAGTTATGTTTATTAATATTATAGCTGTTTATGCACAACAACATAACATGGATGAACACTTTCAGACTGTAAATGTTATGTGAGGCTGGTTTTGATGTCGGTCATAAACAACCATCTTGAAAGTGCAAAGGAAATACAGGTGTTTCCACACTAAATTCTTTCATTTTAATGGTCATCATGTATTTGTAACTAAGTCTGTTTGCTTAAGAATAAGAATTTTCTTATTTTGTCACATACCACAGAACTTGCTGGTTCTCGTAACAGTCACATAACATACTTAATGGACATCCTTAGCAAGCATCCTCATGAACTGTAAACAACCTCTGATTGGTTACATGATGGTTTTCAACAACAGGTTGGCAAGTATGCCATGTGAAAACTGAATGTTGTGTGCAACTGTTTGAGTTTTCAGTAAAAATAGAACCCCAAATTTTGCTCACGTAATGGTGAAAGTGGACAGACACAGATGGTTTGTCCATAAATTTGTAAACATGTCAAATGTTGAATATGTAAAAGTATCTAAGTTTTCTTTATTCAAACACAATATAAAATGACTACACAATGCACATCTTACTATTTAATTTACTGAAATTATGGCAGGGCAAGTCGTTGAATATTATGTAGTTGGTCACACAGATGCATCGCATGTAGCAGTGGGGTGATAAAAATGATATTGTTCAAATTATTTCTCCAACCAGCAAGAAAATTTGTACAGGTTAGAAATCATAATACACAAGTTTGTACCAAACATCCATAGTTTAATGTACTTGCAATGATTAAAAAAAGCTGTTTTAATTTTTTATTCAGAGAAGTAATGCCCTATTTTGATCTGGCTGGAATGTAATGTTTTCAGAAATGACAAAGGAAATTACTAATTAAGAAACACATATTTTATGTCAAAACTGTCTTTATTATTACTGTAGCACATGAACATATATACTACTTAATATGTTTGAGCAGTTAAAGTCTGAAATGCTTTTCACAGCGGTGTGCAAACTGCTTTTATTAATAAGAACTGTACAGGGTTGTACTCCGTCATTACAATGTACTGTCAACAAGGATGGATTAACAAGTGTCTTGCCCATCTGACAATGTGAAAATGTACTTGATTAGAAGCTCAGAACAAAAAGAGTTATTTACAGTCTTTGGATGAAGGTATTTTACCAACTTGAGCATAAAATGATGAGTTGTGTGCACTTATATTTTTCAATTTCAGATTTTTACTTCAGTGCTTAGAAGATCTTGATTCAAGTCTGAGGAAGGTGAATTCCAGACTTTTTGTAATTCGAGGACAACCAACAGATGTTTTCCCAAGACTTTTTAAGGTAAAAATAACATTTTGTTAAAAAACAGACCGAGTACTTTGTAGTCAGGGTCCCTGTTTCCAGAACCTCTAGTTTCTGGTCCTGGACTCATAGTTCTGAAAATGTGCCCTGTCTGTTTCCAGGGGCCCCAGGTGGCCAAGTTGTCTAAAGCACTCGCCTTTACCAATCACAGCCATCTCACGTCTGTCCACATGTGTTCAAGTCTCAGGCACAGCCATCGTGGGTATGTGAGAAAGCTGAAAGTAGCTTCTGTTGGGTTGGTGGTTCTTATCTGGGTTTTCTTGGTTTCTTCCATCACCAATTATACTGACTGCCATGTATAGCCTATCCTGGGCTGAGAAATGCATTCAAACCCAAAACAACATCAACAGTCTTTTTTCCATATGCAGGACTCCTAGCTTTTACTGAAGAGGGACCTTGACTGACTTTTCCAGAGTCTTACAGAGAGCTCTGAGCAGTAATCCCAGTGATATCTAATCTTGACATTATATGCCTTTCTGTTTCGTTGCAGTGTACTGTTGTAAACATTATTTTTGAGCTCTTATGGTCATTGACGAGAAAAGCTTATGGGATGCTCTGTTGTCTGTCGGTTTGCACAAGCCTGTTATCACTACTCCTAAAGTACTATATATGGGGGATAAATTTGCTATATTAGGGCAGCCAGGTGGCCCCAATTT
Source organism: Megalonaias nervosa (assembly GCA_016617855.1). Lineage (NCBI taxonomy): Eukaryota > Metazoa > Mollusca > Bivalvia > Unionida > Unionidae > Megalonaias > Megalonaias nervosa. The sequence goes on along the minus strand of JAECUM010093941.1, from coordinate 26,139 downwards.
CTGTTTGCAGCCCCAGAAATTTTATTCTAAAATATCCAATTCAAAAATAAATCTTGCCTGCCATAATTTTTCCCTCATTCCAGTTATATCGGTTACAATGTGTTGCTGTATTGGAACTATAATTGTGCCTTTTTTCCTTACCAGAAATCATCTTAATCATTCAAAAGCTTGGCATTGCTTTCAGGTGCAATTAATCATAATGAAGTCCGGGTTGAAGCTTAACCCCAATGTAACAACATAATTATGTTTGTAGCCAGAATAGGCAAAGTTGGAGAAATTAGGGGAAAGTGAGTGGAGACATTTCAAAACAGCCACTTTACACTAGTGTTCATGTTTATTTTCAAGTCAGATTATTAAAATGATAATTAAAAATATTAAGAAATAATAAATATTAAAATTTGTTTTATATCACTGACTTCACCACAGTTGTATTACATAAAACTAACCTCTCAAGTTTCAATTGAATATGGGCAGAATTTTTCATAGCAGAATTCTTCTTTTCATATGTTTATATGATGAAATATTGAATAAAATGATTAATTTTTTATTGACAGTTTAAGATGTGTCCACTACACCATAATTTTCATCAGATTAAGCAACAGAATTTTAATTTTTCCCTCTTTTTTCAAATTTCCTGTGTGGATTGTTGGCAAGAATTACCTACATAACAGTGTTATTTCTGGAATTTAGGATCATCAAATGAACACCAGATTGATTTATGTCTGCTTGGTCAGCATGATGCAAAGATTCTTATCTTTCAAAACAAAGAACTTTATTAAATGTGAAACTAACTAATGGTGCTATATGGCACTGTATTTCAATAACACCTATAAGTAACAAAGAGAATTATTACATAATGGGTTTAATTATATTTTGTTAGATGACTAAACAGATAAATTTGGTTCTATTACAACTTCTATTTAAAAAGGCAAGTTTCCACAAAACAAGAACAGAATTATATAGCTATCATTAAATTTTGGTTTATAATAATGATGTTTTTACCTGGTATAAAGGTGGCATCTAAAATTAGATTGCAGCTAAATTACAGGTATCACAGGTTTAAGGGGTTAGGTACCATAAGCATATTTGTTTAAAAAAATTCCCAGGTATACTAATTTTGCAATGACATATTCCCAGTTGTAAGAAAAGAGTCCCAAAATTTTATTGCTGGAATCATCCTAGTACGTATATCATTAAACACCTATATTAGCTAGACATGTCCAGTAGATTGAAGATTTTAACCAGTATATACTTTTTGTAACTGGAGAGCGGTCATGGGAGTTCTCAAAATATCATTGTATCAACTTGTCTTTTACTTGTTCATTATGCTGCCAAAATAGAAACCTTAAAATTTAGTGGTCACCACATCTAGTTTACAAATTGTTTCTTTGTTTAAAATAAGTCTTGTAAAGATTGTTGTTGACTAAGCTTAATTCCAAGGTGAGTACATTGTTTCTTTGTTTGACAGGAATTAGATCTGTCATCAATTAAGTGTGTTTGTCATCACATTTTCCCAATTGTTTGAACACTATAGCTTCAGAACGCAAGATATAAGAGGTGTGAAAACTTTTCTCCTGGGACTTATCAAAAACTCTAAAATTGAATATTTGTCCCAGGGTCTGACATTTGTATCAGTCCCTTACTCAGAGTGATTTGTGCTGTGGAGTGTAAGTACTTTAAAACAGAATATGATATGCTTTAGGCCAAAGTTTTAAGAACAGAGTATTCAGTACTTGGGCCCAAATTTTTAAAAAAAAATTATAAAATGGTTGAAAAATTAATTTGTTTATGGTATATAGTAGCAGTCTGATATGTGACAGACATTTATTTGCAATGTCCAGCAAGCCGCCTGTGCACCTGTTGCCATTGATAGTACTGGTAGGCAGTCCATACATATTGGCAAGTGTAAGGATTTAAGTGGCTTATTGAAGTACATTAATTTGCGGAGATAAATCAATGGCTAATATTTCCACACCAGGTTGCTATAGTAACAGTTACTAGAAATAAAATGACACACAAGTCAGATTTATTTTCTTTCTTTGGTATAGTATATCACAGATTGGAACCATTTTAATTGTCTCTTCTAGCAGATACTGGTTGCATTTCTGATTGGTTGTGGTTACAGTCTTTTATTATTTGGGTGGATAGGCAGAAGAAAGGGAAAACCCTTTGCCATCCAGTAGTAGAATTCTGGACATTCTGGAGAAGAATACGGCCGTGTAATATGCCAGGACATCTGTTGATAGAAACTATGCCACACACACACACACAGAGAAAAGAGTAAAACCCATCAAGTTTTGTAAACTTCAATAAAAATGTATTTCCCTTGAACAGAAAGTGAAAATTTAAAAAGAACTTAAAGTATTGTGAATTAAACCCCAGATAGTCCTAAAAGTTCTCTCACCGATCCAAAAGTATAGAGTATTCTGAATGAATTCCAGTGGTGTTCTGAATGAATGCAAATTCTGAATGTGTTGATATGCCAGATGTGCTAATGTGCTTGATGTATCATAATGATATAATCCAAAATGTCCTTCAATGAATTAACAATAAACCTAAAATATTTAATCTGAAGATATTGATCACTTTGTAATTCCAGTGAATAATTTAAATAAAAATTCTCAAATTAGAACTGAACACAACAATAAGATTGATTCCATTTCGAATGTTAAGATAGGAGTGTGATTTGGATTTTTAATGTAGCTTTAAAAAATTTTCAGTCATATCGCTATGATGTCTGTAGTGTGGCATTTCATAGTCATGTCTAGCACTGGGGCATCATGTCACAGACATATAGCATTATGGCCCACCCAGTCACAGTATCCTGACACCAGGCCAATCAGTCCTAACACTAACCTCTTAATGCTGAGCACCTAGCGAGGCAGCTGTTAGTACCATTTTTAAAGTCTTTGGTAAGACTCAGCTTTTGTTCGAACTCACGACCTCCTACATCCGAGGTGGACGCTCTAACCACAAGGCCACCAGAGCGGTTGATGTTAAGATAGGAATAAGTAATGCTAATATAATCAACATTAACATAAAAATTTAAAACATAATTTGAGAATCTGGATGAGGGTCAAAAGTTAATTTCCAGAACATTCTAAGTTATAAACAGTCTTATGTAGAACCCCACAACTCTATCATCTTAATGGAAATTTCCATGAAATTGTAAACAGAACTCATTTCTAGAAGATTCTAACATCAGAATCAAGGTTTTATCTAAAACTAACAATTAGTAAACTTGCTTATGCATCATGATGATAGACATGAAGGCCCAATTCTTATCCTCAGTTATGGATAAAGGACAATCACACAGTGTAAATGAAATATTTATAACATATAATTTTGGACAAAAGCCGGCATGCAATACAAATTATGCATACATACATGCTTGCATATATGCATACATATATACATACATTCATACATACATACATACATACATATGCATGCAGGAAGGCAGGCTGAAATATGAGTTTGGTGTACCAAAATAGAGTGCTTCATTTTGTAATTTTCAGTTCTAGATCTGGTTACTGATTCAACATTTATTATCACCCATTTTAATAAGTAGAAATATTTAATTTCATAGTTTCCCAATCCGGAAAAATTTTCTTTTAAGCTAACAGAAAATTTGTTTCATTGCTAAATTACATATTTTTTCAAGTTCCTTTGTTGAGGAATTTAACCCCAAACATTATTGATACAGCTTCAAAAATTAGTGATACCAGCAGGCTAAAATTTCAAGGCGAAATCACAGGTTACTTTTTGCTTACTTGGTGTTCAAAATGAACCTGTCTTAGAAAGGATCCATTAGTCCTTCTTTCTAATACTGGTTTATTTGAACTGTATACTGATCAATCCGTGAGATAGCCTGTGCAAAATCCTTTTTACAGTAGTCCCCCTCTTGAACGGCCCCCCTTGACCAGCAGCCACCCGCTTCTTGCGGCCAGAATCCCTTGGCACCAACAAGTTTGTGTTCAAAAGTACCCTCAAGAATGGCCACCCCTCTAATGTGACCAGCGGCCAGCATATTAGTACAAAAAGGTAAAATGTTCCCGTCACAAGTGGCCACTTTTTATTTCAAATGTATCCAGAACCAATAATTAATTCATATCGTGACGTAAGTAATCAGATTCTCTCTATCGTCGATACATGTCTCCCAATGTCAAGTTTCCATTACTGAAAGAAGTGTTGACAAAAGTACATGTAACACTAAGATTAATATTATATCATTGTTTATAAAAGCCGACATTTACAGGAAATGGGCTCATCAATGTTATGATTTTTGGGCTCCACATATCTGTCGAGTTCTTCCCTTTGATGATTACAACCGGACGTAATTGTCAAGATCATAACAGGGTCAGCATTGGCTAAAAAATAGATTTTGTGCATTAACACACGCACAGAGAAATTAACCTTGAACAAAACAGGGTACCCGACAAAGACCGAAAAATCACATGACAACACATTTATTGCTTCCTCTACAAAGAAGGCATTTTGTCCACGCTACAAAAGTTTAGTCTGCATAATTAAATCGCATACAGTTAGCAGCATTCGAATAAATCATTACCAAACATTAACATGTCATCACGTAAACAGAGACGTATTATTTTAGATGAAAGTCGGTTATTCTACTCGACGACATGGGGTGAGGTGGGGACTTGGCTGAACAATTTTATGTAGAAAAGACTCAAATAAATAATATCCTAACCGATAAGGAGGTTATTCAGCAGCAGTGAGAAAATGGAGTAAATGGAAAGAGAATTATGTATGTACCAAGATTTAAATGACGTTTTTGAATAGTTTTGCAGATTGCATAACAACACCCGTTCGCATATCACGCTTACGCCAAGAATAAGAACTATTAATGTATATTCAGTTGAAATAAGTCTATTATTATAGCAAGAAGAACCTTTTAATAATTAATGTTACTTTTAAACGAAGATATTAAATGAAGATATTAAATGCTTTGAAGTATGTAGCTTTCTTACTAAGTACAATTACATATACTTCTCACAAAAACTTTATACCCCCCTTTGGAAAGGCCACCCATCTTATAAAGCCACTTTCCCGGTGCAGAAGGGGTGGCCATATAAGAGGGGGACTACTGTATTTAAATCCATTGCCAACAGTTTATGACAATAAAGGGAATACTTGTACAGCACTCAGTTGCCATGATGCCATTTGTTGGAATAAATTTGTTACATTGTGGATATGGTCATGATTGCATCGCATTACCTAGTAGTAACATTGTTTGAATGGTAAATGTATTACAGGGCCATCACACTACAAGGCAGAATATTCTACAACACTCATGGACATCGTTTTAATGTAGGCATACTTTTAATGAGTGATTGCTGAACTTATCAAGACCATGATGAAAGTTATTTATTGATAGTGCCAATATGTCCTGCAGATGTTGGCTCTGCCAATCTGTACTCCAGATGATTGTATAGACTGTTTCTGCAATGACCAACAAATCATGTGGAAGGTTATTTTCTGTTACAAGTAGAAGATTTGAACCACTTGTCATTCTAGGGTGCCATGCCGGGATCTTTATTTCTAATTTGAAAAAAATGTCCATTTGAAACAGATCTGTCAAATGATAAATCCCTGCCAGTCAGAAGTCTGAGAAGGGTAATCTTCTCCATTTCCCTGCATTTCCTCGAAGCACTAATTGAGTATATTTGCATCAAAAATAAGCATATCCAGATCACCAACCCCCACCCCATTTATTTGAAGAACACATTTATTAGCTTTACTGGTCATAGACCAGGAGAGCTTATGGGATGGCCTGTTGTCTGTCATTCATCCATCCATTAGCAGAAGAAACTACTTGAAAATTGCCATCAGACTTTGGTCCTAAATAAACATGGTGCTGCTCGGACACCCAGTTTTGTCTCCACAGCAGCCATCTTGAAAATCTTGTTACTGCTACTCCTCCTGAATTGATGGTCATGTGATTTTAACATAAAGACTTATTAAGATGTCTAGATGGTCCTGCATGAAAATGATGCCAATCTGACATTTAATATGTCCACCATGGCAGCCATCTTGAAAATCATGTGTCACTGCTCCAGCTGAATGGATGATCATATCAACATGGGGTTCTCACTAAAAGATCTTCTATGATGCCAACAAAGTCCTAAGTTACAGTGGTGCCAATCTGACATCCAGTATGACCACCGCAGCAGTGATCTTGAAATCATGTTATTGCTTCTGCTCCTGAACAGGAAGTCATACTGGTCTGGGATTTCGCTTGAAGACTTCTTATGGTGTCTGGTAGGTCATAAATAAAACTTGTGCCTATCTGACACCAAAATATGGCCATTGCATAGGCATCTTGACAGCTTCTTGTGATCCATTATGGCCACCATGGCAGCTATCTTGAAAATCTTGTTTTTGCAACTCCTCCTAAATGGAAAATCGTATTGACATGGGGTTTTCACCAAAAGTCTTGTTATGATATCTAGTTAGTTCTGAGTGAACATGAACATGATGACCATCTGACCTTAGATATGTCTACCGCAATGAACATATTGAATATCTTGTCACTAATTCTCCTGAAGATATTTTCATATCGACATGGAGTTTTCACTGAAAGTCTTCTAATTTATTCTAGTTTGTCTTAAATGAAAATGGTACCTATCATACATGCAATACAGCTGCCACAGTAGCTAATTTGAAAATCTGTTTTGTTCATGAATACAGGATGGTTTTCAACACTCAGAAATTAAAAGAAATATAAATGGTCTTGACTTCCTGGACAGTCTTTTTGGCAAGTAGAGCATCATTTCCTTGTAAGAACTTGTTTTGTTGTATTATTCTGCATTATGGTCCTGTCCATCATACCTTGGGCATATAGAGCAGGACAAATCAACTCTTAAAAATGTGTTGGGACATTCAGTTTTAATACAGATCTATATCTGGTTTAATTTTCATTTACTTAACTACAGGAGTGGCACATTACAACCCTCTCTTTTGAGGAAGACCCTGAGCCCTTTGGAAAGGAGCGAGATGCCGCTATCTCAGCGATGGCAAAGGAGGCAGGAGTGGAAGTTATTGTCAGAATGTCTCACACACTCTTCAATCTTCAGAAGTAAGTAAACTATTCTGTCCTTTTTATAGTAATCATAGTGTCTGCCCATCCATCCATCTTTTCTTTTGTCCATTCATCCATTCATCCTTTTGGTCTCTCACTCAGTAGCACAAATAGTCTTGCGGTTTCTGATGTTATTGCCATGAAATTAATAAATGTTGTCGTCACCTGAAGATGTGCATATTGCCAAATCACTGTGCTCCTACGATCATTGAGGTATTGGTGTTTGTCTTGTAATAATATGAAACAATCTCATTAGCACAACTAATCATGCAGTTTTTGATGGATTACCATGAAAATTAATAAATATTATGGGCAACACGTGAAGATGTACTTTTCAACAAATCATTTAGCCCCTGCAATTTTTAGCTCATCTGGTCATAAACCAGAATGTCTTAAACAATGGCCTTTTGTCTGGTATTTGTTAGCACAAATTTATCATTACTTCTTCACCTAAAATATATGGAGGACAAGTATGAAATTTAACAGACATATTCATTCCTTGGTCTAGCTGGTCCATAATGAAAATGGTGTCCTTTGGACATTCATCATAGCAGACATTTTGAAAACAATTTTATTGCTACCCCTCTTGAACAAATGGTCATTTCGTGTTGGGACTTTATAAAAAGACTTCTTATGATGTCCAGTTGACTGTAAATGAAAATGGTACCAATCTGAATCAGGAGAACATTTATTTCTTAAACACCTGAATTGACTTGGGCTTTTCACCAGAATACCTTTTGAGAAGTCTAGTTGGTCAAAATTGAAAATGGTGCTGGTTTTACCTCCAAGATGGTTGTGACCATCTTGAATCTTTTGTTTATGCTACTCTTTCTGGAAGGATGGTTGTGTTCACATGTTGTTTTGATTAAAATTCTTCTTGTGTTTGACTGGTACAAAGTGAAGTAAATCTACTTGTTGATGTGTCATAAAAAACCAAACCAAACCAAACCTCCTGAATGGATGGTTGTATTAACATGTGGTTTTCACTTAAACACTTTTGATGATGTTTAGTCGATCCTAACTGAAAATATTGTCCCTTGGACATCCAATATGGCCAGCAGTGTCCATCTTGAAACTTTTGTTATCACTACTTCTCTGGAGCAGATAGTCAACATGAGATTTTTACTCAAATACTTATTATGCTGTCTAGATGAAATTTTACTTCCCTGACAATGAATGTGGCCACATTGAAAATTTCTTTTGCTACTATTCATGAATATTGATAAGGGCATTTTATTAAAAGATTTTCTTGTGATTTCTAGTTAGTCATAAATGAAAATTGCCCCTCAGTAACCATGGTAGCATTTTGAAAATCATGTTATCATTGCTTTGTTTTAGCAGCTGGTCAAATCTGCATTGATTTTGGTATGTTGTAATTTCTCAAGAATGTCAGAGGGATTTTCAGTACTGAGCAGTTAAAAGAAGCAATGGACTTGTGTAGGATTCCCTGGAAATTTTTCATACAGTAGTGTGTTGGTTCCTTCGAGGGACTCGTGTTATAATTATCCTGTCGTCAATACGAGTTTAGTTCCATTATACAAAGCAACTTTCAAGCCTAGAGAGACATTTGATTGGTGAAAATGAATTCAGACTGATAAGTAAAATTTAAGTCAGAGCATCCAAGTTCTTTTTTTTTTTTGTTTTTGGTGTCTAGTTGGTTCTAAAAGAAGACAGTGCTGAACTGGTGTCCATTATGGCCACAACGGCAGCCATCTTGAAAATCTTATTGTAACTTCTCCTGAATGAAAAGTTATGTCAAAAGAGTTTTCACCAGTAAACTTCCTATGATGGCTAGTTGGTCCTAAATGAAAATGGTGCCAGTCTGATGGCTGCCATTGTATCATTTTGGAAGTCTTGTTATTGCTTCTCCTGAATGACTTTTGAGAAATTGTACCTACCACTTTTACTAAGGGACTCAGTATCATCTTTAGATCTCTCTGCAGATGACACAGCATTGTAGACATCCAAAACACAAAGCTTGAACTGGAAATTTCTTTACAGGATGCTCTAAATAAACTGGATAACTGGTGTGCATGCAGTGGCATGGTGGTAAAAACTGGTAAAACTAAAATATTACTTACATCAACATGGCAAAAAAAGAACAGATCTTGATAGTGATGAACTAAGTCTGACATGGAAGGATAAAAAATTTGCAAATGGTCTGTTATGATAGACTACTTGGTGTTTTGGTAGATAATAACCTATAATGGGCTAAACATATCAAACATATCAGTAAAAAAGTTAATTCAATTTTATGGCTTCTCAGTAGGATAAGACATTTTCTCCCTGAAAGGCACATAAAAAACTATTTTATAACAGTTACATACAACCCTATTTAGATTACTGTTTAATATATATATATATATATATATATATATATTTTCTTCTTTTTTTTCACTTTCACTGTTATTCTTTAAAGATGTCCTCAAAAGAATCCATTTCATCTTGTATTTAAATTTCAACATCCATCATTTACTTCTACTGTTGTAAGTCAAAATGTGGTTTTATTGGGTGCATACAACATTTTTGTGAATTCCAGTAAATTTTGTTTATATTTTTGAAATTATGATACCATTTGCTACTCTTACATGATTTCCATTGGTAATATTCAGTTTCATTGGAGAAATGTGCTGTACTTGTCAGCTAATACACTTCTAAGTCATTTTGATAACATGGTTTATATTATATCCATGTGTATGTATTTGTTGTATGGATTTGTTTGTTCCTCATCTTCATTTCAGATGTGACAACTAAGAACAAAAAGTGTAAATGATTAAAGGTTATGGAAGAGGGACATGAGACTTGTCATTGCATGCAATTGTTCATTGGCACACACATAGTCCAATGTTTTGTAAAGCTCAAGGGCTGCAAAAATGAGCTCACTTCCAAATATTGTAGCAAGACATTTAATATATACCTCATGCCCATATTTGTTGATTAGTCTCATGAGGGATGTCAAGATGCCATCTCCACCCAGTGAAAATGCAGAATAGTACCAGAACATATTGCATATGTGAATACAGTAGATTTGTTGATTTGTCTTATGGGTGATGTCGGGATGCCCTCTCCACCCCAGCCCCCATAAAGATGTAGAATAGCACTAGCGTATACAGAATCCATGAAAACAGTAGGGTCATTGATTAGATTCATGGGTGATGTTGAGATGCGCTTTCCCAGCTTCAACCCCATGTAGACACAAAAACAGTGCCAGAACATACTGTATCTGTAATGCAGAAGAAGGCACAGGTGATTTCATTGAAGCATTTGAATTACATATGATCATTATGATACAAAAGGCATTGTTGTTGACATATCCATGAGTAGAAATGGCATTTATATTTCGTAATATCACTTGGGATAAGCCTATGACTGTGCTCAGAAGGCATGATGGCTTGCAATCATTTTCCCCATCCACGGATGTAAATATGAAGAAGACAGACCTAATGTGAAGATTTGCAAATTGGACTGTTTGGCTAAAGCGGATTATTAAATCTGTACACTGAACTCTCACAGGATCAGGTACACAGATAAGAATTCTGCTCACAAAATACAAGCAACTTGCAGGATCCTAACCTTGAATGTACTCTCTTAATTTGGGGCATAGCATAGTCACCTGTCTGACACCCAGTCTGCCTTCTCTAGCTTTCACTTGCACGACATTTCCTCACTTAAGACAGAACTAAAATCTGTTGGGTTAGTGGTAGCTGCACAGAGAATGACCATTCCCCATTCATGAAAGCACAACCTTAGACCCAGTCATGTATTTGCCACTTTCACTGGATTTGCATGGGAAACTTTTGATGGTGAGACAATATTCAGTTGTGGAATCACACAGGAATCTCCTGCACACTTGTATAAGCAAATTCCTCCCATTGTGCTAAGCAGTCATTAGGAGAACTTCATCGTTTCTTTTAGTAAAACAGTCATACTCCTAATGGGTGACACAGGTAAAGATAGGATGCTCATCATTTAATACTCCTCTTACCTGTTCTCCTAATATAATATGATTAAATATAATATGATCAGGTAATGTATTTGACAGAGAAAGCAATTTTATTTTGTAAATTTTGTTTCTGTAATAACACTTACCTGATCACATTACAAATAATTCCTCATACCCCTTTCTTGCAATGTGAGGATCCTTTAAGGTTTCACTGAAGTAAGAACTGGTACATCCGAGTGTATCGGTAACCACCTGGTGGGTAGAACGGGAAGTTAACCTCCAAGAGGTGCTTTTCTTTGTGTAATATATAGACAGAAATAAATTTTTTGTCTTTCTAGAAGTGATTTAGTTGGAGGTAACAGAAAGTTATCCTAGTATAATATGGTCAGGTAAGTATTATTGGAGAAACAGAATTTACTAAAATATTTGCTTTTTTAAACTCGCTCAAAAAATGCATGCATTTTATTTGTAAGCCAAGGGAAGAAAAGCCCTTTAATTTGTAGAATAGTCCTGTGTAATGAGGTTTTGAAATAGAAGGGGTTTAAATAAAGTAGAATGTATGAGATTATTATTAGAATAAGCAGTAAGGAACCAACCTAGCTGTAAAACAAACAAAATATCTACTGACTTCTGATTACAGGGTAATGTGTTCTCAGAAACTAGGAATATGAATTCACAAATTTTTTGGTATGTAGTCTTTGTCATTTTTTTTCTCACAAGTTTCTCATTTACACAACAGAATTATCACAGAGAACAATGGTACTCCACCTCTGACCTTCAAGAGATTCCAGTCCATTTTAAAGACAGTTGGTCCACCAACAAAACCAGTAGAGTCAGTTACACTGACAACAATAGGGACAGCCAGAACACCAATAGAGAATGACCATGATGATAAATATGGTGTACCCTCATTAGAAGAACTTGGTAAGTGTGACTTTGGGCAGGTATTGTTATGAGCAAAAGATATTACTGCATGCATTGGCAGGGTTTTGTCTACTATATAAAATAAAGAAGACTTTTAAAAGACCCCTGTAATGTTAGAAGAATAGAAAACATTTGAAAATCTATTTTTGTCCCTTTTTCTGTCATGTATAGGCTAGATTTTTTTTTCAGAAAATATTTAAAACAAATTGATTACTGTTAGCTACATTTCATGTTGCTGACCTGAAAATTTACTGAGTTAGAGATGGGATGAAATTCGTAATGCTGTATGAAAGGAACTATAGTAACTTTGGTTTCATGAATATTAATAGCATCACTGTATGCTATTTCCGAATACCGGCAGTAGGGAAATTGCATCACTGATACAGAACTGCTTTTTCCAGTATTGTTTTGAAGACAAAGAGAGAGGCATATGTATTCCATCACATTTTTCTTCTTGCACCAAGTGATCAAAATATGCCCTTGTATGTGAGAGAGATTTCAGCCCTTTTTTAATCTGTTTGTATGTTACTGCCCCTGTTTAGCTGGAGCTTTTTTCAAAGAGAGAAAATGGTAATAAATCATAAATTGAAACTATTAAAATAATACCATACTCCTCCAGAGTTTAAATATTCACAATATTTATATCCATATAGACTCCATTTAGGTTAAATCCAAAAAATGACTGTTTAGCAAGCTGTATAATTTTCTTCGCAAGTACATTGACCTCTCCATCTCTCCATTCCCAACAAATAAGATTATATTTTATCAGTAAGTGCATGACATTGTACACTTCCTTTAGTTAGGCAGCATCTGGTTTTGATCTTTGCTCATGCTAGTTTTTACTTTGGATGACTCTTCTGTCTGCGAGTACAAAGGTGTCACTGGTTGAGAAACTTATTTGAGTAAGCACATGGCATTTCCTAGCATTACGTAGTACTGTATTTAAAAGTACCATACGGGTAGCCTCATTTCCCTATTGGTTGCCTCACTAATTTGATTTGGTCTGCTGAATCTTGCCCAAAAAACAGGTTTTAGCTGGAATGACCTAACCAAAGTTGCAGTATATTTAATTAACATGAAAATAACTCCGCAAAGCCATGTGGTTTTTGGGAAAATGGATATAAATTAAAACCAGAATGAATTGTTTACTCAGTGGTATTAATTAATATTGGAATATAGTATTTAAGTTTACTAAACCTCTGACACTCACTTCTTCACATGGAACTGTATCTGTGAATCAAAACTCTTTATTTAACCAAGTACTCATTTTGCTTGGTTGCCTTGCTATCTTTGATCTCATTTGTGAATGAGTAAGCTAAATTAAGGTAGTTTAATTATATTACATACACAATAATATTTATACAGTGCGACCTCGCTATAACGCGCCTTGCGATAACGCGAATTCAGATATAATGTGGTCATGGTGTGGCTCCCAAAATTTCATATATTCATTCGCACATGAAAAAATATTTATCAAAGTGCTTGAAATAGTGTATAAAAATTTATTATCATTTTTGGGAAGAGACCACATGTGAATTTGAATATATGATCGTGGCATGGTTCCTGAAAGTTTAAATACATGTATGTGTATTTTTCTCGTACCCGGAAAAATATTTTTTAAAGTACGAGAAATAGTGTGTAAAAAAGTTATCATTTTGGGGAAGCGTTCATGTATGAATTCGAATATAATACAGTTGTGGTGTGGCTTCTGAAAAATTTAACAATTTCACCAGGTTCTTGAAGTGCTATGCCAAAATAGACGTGATCGGAAATGTTACTTATTACTGATCCAAGAGTAAAGCCAGTAAGTCGTCTTTGTGATTGTCTTCAATTAATTCTGTATACAATCATTGCTCAAACAACAACCAACATGTGTTTTTTCTTTAACTGCATACACAACCAAGCAACAGACAATGCAGTGGTTGATAAAAGATTCTCACAATTTAATAAACATCAAAAAATAAAAGCCGCCAATATGTTTCCTGGGCTTGACGGTGTTATTAGACACATTCAGTTGACCAGTAAATAATGTCCACTTTATTAGCTGGAAATTGAAAGGGTATGAAATTGTACATGCATTCAGCTTAAAAAACTTTATTAAAGTGACTTGTGACCATTGCAGGCCCACTGCACTTAGTTCTCGGGTTTTACATGTGTATGGTGTTTGCATTTTTTAGAAAAATATTTTACTGTTATGGAAAAGCAAGTTCACAAACGCAAGTCGTTCTCTGCCCAAGTGAAATTGTATGCCCTGGATCAACTAAAAAAGGGCAAACAACAAACTCAGCATGCCAGAGATCTAGGAATTAGCAAGTCCACTCTCCAAGGGTGGAAAACAAAAAAAGAAAAGCTCCGTAGTCTGCCCTACATTCTAGAAGAGGGAACTGGTTTACAGCATAAAAGGGTTAAGTTTGCTAATGACGAAAGCCTAGATTCAGCCTTGTATCAATGGTTTGTCCAGGCTCGCTCAGAAGGAGTTCCCATTTCTGGCCCAATTCTGAAAGCTCAAACAAAGAAATTTGATCGCCATATCAATGGAGATGATTCCAAATTTAAGGCGAGTAACGGCTGGCTGGACAGATTCAAGAAAAGGGATGCTATCAGCCAAGTTCTTGTATCTGGGGAAATCCACTCAGCTGATAAAGAGGCTGCCAATTCCTACCCAACTGAGCTTAAAAAGTTGCTGGAGGAAGGTTGCTACACAGCCGATCAAGTTTATAACTGCGACGAGACTGGTTTATGCTTTAAAATGTTACCCGATTGCAGTCCTGCAACCAAGACTGATAATCACAAATGAGAAGGTTGTAAGAAGAGGAAGGACCAAGTCACTCTCTTGTTTTGTGTCAACAAGTCTGGCAGCCACAAAGTCAGACCTCTGATGATTGGAAAATCGAAGTTTCCCAGATGTTTTCATCATGTTAATATGAAGACCCTTCCCTCTGAATACACTAACAGCAAGAATGCATGGATGAATAGCTCCATATTTGAAGACTGGTTCCATAAAACTTTCATTCCAGCTGTTCGGGCTCATTTACGAAAACTCAAGCAGGGGGAAAAAGCTCTCCTCCTATTGGATAATTGCCCTGCCAACCCCCCAGCAGAAAATCTTGTCAGTCATGATGGCAAGATTAAAGTCTCTTATCTCCCGAAGAACACTATGTCAGAAATCCAGCCACTGGACCTAGGCATCATATTGGTATTTAAGCAGAACTATCATCGCCAAATGATCAAGTGGATCGTAGCAGATAACAACTCCTCCTTCGACACATCACTGGCATCACTCAACTTGAAAGAAATCTGTTACCTCAGCTGGAAAGCCTGGAATGCTATCTCTGCATGTTGCATTGAATGATGCAGGATAAAGGGTCTTGGTCCAGCTTTTCCATCATCAGTGCAGCATGATAGGGACGATGATGAGCCTGAATTTACAGGATTCACTGAAGATGACATATGTTTATCTGAAGAAGCACTCAGAGAATATGAGCACAGTTATTATGATATCCTCAACTGGTATTCAGCAGATGACATCTGCCCCATATATGAGCACATCTTAGATGACGAAATTCTTGCAAATGTCAGCGGGAAGAATGAAGCTGCACAACCAGAGCCCGAAACCAGTGACGCTGATGATGATGATGGCACCCCAACTCCCCCACCAAAAGTGTCAGAGGCAGTAGAGCACCTAGAAGCCAGTTTGAGGTGGCTGGAAACTCAAGATGTGGACAGCGTCAAAATCCTCCAACTCAGAAGCATTCTTGACTTTGCTAGAAGCCAACAGTTCATGGCAAAGAAGTAGACTCCACTAGACAGTTTTTTTTAAGAAATGATGAAATTTAAATGTGTGGAGTCATGCAACCAGATTGACTTTGAATTCTGTGCAATGATTAGTATAGTAGTTTTCACATGTTTCTTTCGATATTCACAAAATCTGAAGTAAAAGTTATATGCACGTTGAAAGCATGTGTTGATTGTTAATTATTCTTGCTGTAGTCATTCAAATGAATAGGCATACAAGTGTTAATTATTCAGAATTTACAGTGGATAAAGGTACACAGAAACGCATATGAGAAAATTTTAGCAGTATGAAATTTGTGCAGACACCGTTCATAGACTCTGGAACGTAATGAACCATACATGTGCTACGTCTTTCTTAACCTAATTTTGCTGTTATTTTTTCCCATTGAATTCAGACCCATAATGATCTGTGACAAAGTTATTGAATAGTTTAAATATGTATGCAATTTTTGCAGTGGAATTACATTTATTATGGATTAATTAAATGCCATGTCTGTACGATATCAGATGGTAAGTAAACGGTGTTAATACTTTGTTCATGCTATATATTAGACGTTGAATTCAGACACAATGATCTGTGACAAAATTATTGAATATTTTAAATCTGTGTGCAATTTTTCAATGGAATTACATGCATTATGGATGAACTGCATGTCACAATGGCACGATAGTAAACAGTGTTGATACCCTATTCATGATATACATTATACATGAATACACATATATGTGCCAATGCATTGTTCTCTGAAAAGTAAAATACTGTAAAACCCCACATTAACTTGACCCCGCTATTAATGTGATCCATTTTTTTACCCCAATTATTGCGTTATAGCGGGGTTCCACTGCACCAGTATTCAATGGATCAATTAAAATTAATTGACCTGAAACAGTCAGGGCAGCTAGTTCTTATGCAGGTAGGATTTGCATGCCTTTTAACCTCTTTTATACCATCCCTTTATTTGATACAAAAGACGTAATTAATGTGATAATACAAAGGAGGTCTGATTTGAATTCATTGCAGCTATACAACATATTCTTCTTCAAGTCAGATATCAATACAGTGTGACCCCGCTATAACACGGTAGTTGGGAGCCATAGAACCCAACCGTGTTATAGACCGAACCGTGTTATAAGCAACCAGGTCAGTTAGCAGAAGAAAACGATGCATGTACCCGAAAAAATCTGCGGAGTGGGGGGTAATAAATGCGGGTGCAAAAATACATGCTTCATTGGCACAGTTTTCATCTTAAATTGATGCATATTAAATGAGAAATACACCTGTAATGAAAACAGAGAAGGCAAATATAATATTTTACTTTATTCAGAGAACCACGCATTGGTGCATATATGTGTATACTGTTTATATGTACATGTCTAATGCATAGCAATGAATAAAGTATCAACACCGTGTACTCACCCACTAATCACGTCACATACATTGAATCCACAATACAAGTAATTCCATCGAAAATATGCACACACACAGATTTAAAATATTCAATAATTTTGTCACAGGTCATATAGGTCTGAATTCAGCAGAAAAAATAGCACAATCACGTAATGAATGATGAAGCACATTTACTTTAAAGTATGTCCGAAGTCGGTAAAAGTTTACATTTTAAGCGCCGTTGGTAGAGTTCATAAGCGTAAACTTTTTTCCTTTAAAAAGGAAACATTCACGGCACAGTAAAAATGTTCCAGTCACGTTGGAAAATGAAACAATCCATCAGATTCCATTGCTTTTATTTAAGTTCGGCAATGGCTTCCTTTGAAGAAAGGTTCTTTGTTTTTATTGAAGATTGTAGTCGGCTTTCTTTGATGAAGGGTGCATGCATTATTGAAGTCACTGCTAAAGGACAGCTTTGGAGAACTAAAGAAATGTCCATTTCTTATTGTGGTGGCAACATAAAAAAATTGTATTGCATGATTGAGACTGATTTTTTTCCCATTTGCTTAGTATGTTTTCATAACAAACAGTGCTTCAAAAGTAATGTTTTCTTTGAAATTTCAACTACTTTATCGGGGTACATTTTTTTAAAAAATGAATTGGCTGTCATATGGTCAATTGTAGTTATTGTTCCTCCCTGCCTATTGAATAGACAAGTGAGAGCTTTTATTTTTTTTCACATTTATGGTAGTGGAGTGATGCTGCCTTCCACGCGTGCGTCAGAAATTTAAAGAAAGGGTCAATCAACGATAGAGACGCAGGTGTTCTGGTCTGATGACAGGGATTACTACAGAAAATGTGAATGTTCTGAACGATTTAATTCTGAGTGAAAAAAAGAGGAATTTTACTTAACCATCCACATACAAATGTCAGTCTATGTAAATATATTAATTACTAGTGAGCGGCCAAAAATCCAACAAAGATAGATTATGAGATAATGCCTCATCCGGTCGATCTCCGCTATCAGAAATGTAAATTTTAAAAAAAGCAGATATCTCTCAAAACATGCAGTACTCATGCTAGATGTCAACATAAGCAGATTATGATATAACAACGCACTGTTAAGATGGTTTGTCAATATGGACAGAGAATTTGTTTATGTAACAACGGATAAATTTCAGTGCATTTTATATCAACTTTACGGCTTCCTTTCATGGGGCCTCTGAATTTCTCCACTCCAAACCAATGGTTGTATATACAAGTTTAAACGGACAACAATGTCGCCAATAAAAAAAATCGCCAGATGGTCAGTGTTCGCTTTAAGGTGCGCGGCCGTGCAGCTCATTAGAAAATGCTGCGCAGCAGTTTCAAAATTACGCGCACAAGTTTTGGTGGCAAATACATATGCCATGCAGCAGTTTAAAAATTCCACTCACACAGGAAAAATATTAGAGGGAACGTTGCAAATGGTATATTTTGCCGCCAAAAAGGAAAAAAAAAAATCGCAATTTGTGACATTAGCGAAGCCCTGCGCGATTCCGGAAAAAAAATTTACACGTTATTTTTCGTACTTTTAAGAAGAAAACACTATTTTTTCGTGTATGAGAAAAATGCATATAAATTTTCAGTAGCCACGCCACAATCGTCTTGTATTATTCATATGCGATCTCTTCCTTAAAATGATAATAAACTTTTCTTTTTGTTTTCTTTTCGTACTTTTAAGAAAGAAATTATTTTTTTTGTGTACGAGAAAAATACATGTATGTGAAATTTCAGGAGCCACACCACGACCATGTTATATCCGAATTCGTGTTATAACGGAGCTTGCTATAGCGGGGTCACACTGTACATTAATTAGGTTCGTACCGAAACACTTACAGATACAGTTGTTACGGTAGATTTACATATTTCATTTTTGAATACAAAAGGGCACATTCTTTTATGATGATTACACTTAAATCAAACTAAAAGATAGAACCAAAACACAAATTTCACTTGTTAAAAAAGCGTATTGTTATTTTTTTATTAAAGTGCATTATGGTGTGCTAAGATGTTTGGAAAGAAAATTTAATAAAATATATTACTTCTTATTAAAAGTTGATAATTTCATAATATTGATTCAAATTTCCGGGTCTTGTCTACCATTTTCAGCAATAAAACGAATGTTACATTTATACAGGGTTTCAGTTACCAACTTGTGATTTTCTTTATGAACAACAAATGTGGTTCATTTTTAGGGGTATTTTCTAGAAAAAAATTGGATCCACACCTGACTCCACATCATAAGTGGGTTTTCAAGTTACCAGGGCGTGAGTTACTGAGGGAGTGGTGTAAGTCCCTTGACCAGACTTTATGGATAGGTTATAGTTTGAGTAATAAAGAAACCTATTGATCTGGGAATATGTAGGTCAGAAGTGAAGGTCTTGTTAGGTCTAATAAGAAAATGGTTTCTTTGCAATAAGTTTGTTCAAGACTGAATACCTTAATTACATATGAAGGTCATTGAAACCTGTTCTTCAATAATCTCAAGAATTAATAATGCCCTACTAGAGCCATCATAGAGGACTCTTAAACACAAGGCATACATATAATGTACCATTCATGGTACCCTTCTTTTTTGTTTTAGGTTTTGATATAGATGGACTGAAACCCTCAGTGTTCCATGGTGGGGAGACAGAGGCACTTCTCAGACTGGACAGACATCTGGAGAGAAAGGTGTGTAGTTTTATTGTCTCACCTATGAAGCAAATGTATGACATAACTATCACCATTGTGACAATATTTTTGTTGTTGATGTAGGTTTCAGCATTGAGGTTTAGGATTTAGCTCATTTTTTCTGACACAGTTGTTTACACAGCCATGAAATTTGATGTGTGTATTTATTGTGGAGGGTACTGCTCATAATCAACAAAAGAAGTCACAGCAACCATCTTTTCGTGCCTTATTTATTACACCAAATTTTTGTATTTTCTCTAACTGTTGCATGTACAGTCAAAACTTGATTGGTGCATTTATTTTGAGAGACACCTCTCAATGAGAAAAAGTATATCACAAAGAAAAGTATATCGCAGTGACCTACATTTCTTTCTCTAGTGCCTATCAAGGATTGGTTTATGGAGCAGACAAGATGTTGCAGTCTGCAGAATTCTTGTCACAAAATACTGAAAAGATTTGTATACACTGCATGGTAATTTTTCACTGTTATATTTTGTGTAGTGCCTAAAATACACTCAGTCCGAGTATAACCTTTGGAATGAAGTCTTACGGTCATGTACATTGGTAATGGTGACCGGAACAAATATGACATCTACTTATCAGAATATTATATTTTATTGTTTCAAATAGTGTTTAAATGGGCTGAGATTTGGTAGACTTTGGATAAACAGTTTCTACTGAATTATAAATGGATGTGCTCATTTATAACTAACATTACAACCAACATCTTGAGTCCGGTTTGTTGTTGCATGCAGTCTTAGTAGATTATTTTAGTCTATGCTGACCATTGGACATCTGATTTTAAAGTAAATATTGCAGACTTTGACCTTGCAAAGCATTTTGCATGGGTAGATCATGGTCTTTGCTATTTCTTCTGCTAATTACCCCTGACAATCTCTATAGACCCAGATCTGTTGGCACTTTATGCAACGACAGATCTGTTGGCACATTATGCAATGACAGATCTGTTGGCACATTATGCAATGACAGATCTGGGTCTTTAGTTTGCAGTTGATCTGACTTGTAAGCAAGTATATATATGTTAATATGATAATCAAAACTTAATGTTGAATTTGCAGGCATGGGTCGCCAGCTTTGAGAAGCCTAAGATGACATCACAGTCACTTTTCCCTAGCCAGACGACAATCAGTCCATACCTCAAGTTTGGTTGTCTGTCCCCAAGGCTTTTCTACTGGAAGCTAAATGATCTTTACAGACGGGTAAGAGAATTTCTATTTTGGAACACCATCTCAATCTCCTTCTGTCTTTTATCCTTGTTTCTCTGTTCTGCTGTATCTTGTTCATTGTATTTCTATCCACGAGCCCTTCAGTCTGCATTTTTCTCTCTCACAGCTGCATTTTTCTCTCACATCCTGTGGTTGTAGGACATGTTTAAGGCAGGTAATATTGCCTTTCCTTTGATCATGATTCTTTGATACATATATATGTAAACAGATTTTAAATAAGCTGTAACAATTTTTATATGCCTGTCTTTGAAAGGAGCATAATATGCTATGACCCTATCAGTTGGTTAGCTTTTCTTTTTGCCCATAATAACTACAGCATATATACAGTTTCACCAGATTTTGTATCTAGTTTGCACTTGGGTTAAGGAAGAAACCTGTTAATTTAAGAGTCAAAACTCAAGGTCACTATAAAAGAAGAAAAATAGCTTATGTATAATGACATCACAGACCTGTTCCAGATTTTGTGGGTAGCTTGCACTTGCAGTAAGGATGAAAGCCTATTGATTTGGGGGTCAAATGGTCAATCCATATGCACAAGTATTGCAGTTCTTGAATATGTACCTTAACAAAGTTTGTTAATGGCTTGCACATTCAGTAAGAAAGATATTTATTGATTTTTGAGGTCAGATATCAAGGTCACTGTGCCTGGAAGAAGAAAATAATGATTTTTGCATAACTTTAGTACAAGTGAAGATACCTAGTCCAAAGTTTGTGGAGGGCTTTTGCCTATTGATTTTGGGGTCAAAAAGTAAACAGTCATTGTGGCTGATAGAAAAATGTTTTTTTTGTAAATAATAAATTTTATTCTAGAGCAAGTTCCTACATACCGAACTTTGTAGATTGCTTGCATTTAATACAATAATGGAACCTATGGATTCTGGGGTCATGGCCAGTCTCGTAAGAAAATATGTTGGCTTTTGCATTGTAAGCTAATTCAAGACTGCATTCTTTGACCAAAAGCCCAAGTTATTTAGACCCATGGACCATAAAACTCCATTATCATCCATGCCCATGTAGAATATGAAACATCAGGCGTGAATATAATGTCCTCTTAATGTACTCATTTTTCTGAATTTGTGTCATTTCTTTATGCCTTGCTTTGGGACAATCTTGATTCAGCCCTATAACATCTTTGTACCTATTCACTTGTCTGGCTTCATTGGACCCTCTCGTGAACATCTGCCCAGCACCACCTTGCCTTTACATCCAGAATCATTTGGCACTGACAAGTTTGTGTTCAAAGATAGCCCTCAATGATGGCCACTCCTTTAATGTAAAAAATGTCAAATTTACACTTCATGAGTGGACACATATCAGGGTTTACAGTTGGAAATCTCACAAATATTTGTAGATTTCTAAATTTAGCACACCAACTTCTTTTCCAACATGCTCATAAAGTACCATTCTAAGAGGTGAGTAATCCGATTATCCTTGCTACTGTGTGTTCATTAAAAGTCAGAGTTTTGTCACTGTTAATTACTGGCTATTATTACCAATGATAATTATAAAGATGACGAAAGCTAACAGCTGAGAAGCACAAGAATGTTCATCAAATTCATATGTTGTCCAGTAAGCATAAAGTAAAAGTGTTAAGTTTTGCCACTGTGGCTTCTCTCTCTTGGATTACAAAATGTATTTGAAAGGATACCAGGATAAAACCAGTCATTTATGTGATAAACTCACTTCCATTAAAAACAAAGTGCATTTCTTGTTATAGGTACAAATTAATTTGACAGTGGTATATATGACAGTGAAGGAGTAAGTTGCAAAAAGTGCAAAATTTTGTTGGACATTCTCAGTTTAAGATAAACTGAAGCATTCCATATTAACTAAAGAGGGAAAGTACTATGATTATTGCTGAGAAATTTGATGTCAGAAATATTCAGATGAGCATTGTCATTTATTCAGTCTGCTGCAGTGGGAAAATGGAATTGGGCAGAGATTGATAGATACAGCCAAATGTTTTTACCCTCATTTTATTGACCAAGTTTTCTAATGATTTTGCCAGCGATTGATGGTTATTCATCATTACTTTAAATAACTTTAACACAGTTTTAATGCATCGATTCCATAACATACAATTTGATTTGTAACTGAAAATATTATTTCAAAACTTGATATCTCTTTTTACTTGATAATTATTACTCATCTATCTGAAAAGGTCACCCCTTTGATAAGGCTTCTTTCATGCTTCAAAAGTGGTGTCTTTATAAGACAGGATTACTGTGTCTCTGGAAGATTTTAAATATGGTTGCAAAACATAACATTGGCATGAAATTTGGTTGAAATAATTGCATGCATATGTAGAACTCCTGCTTAGATTTTCTTGCCATTATGCAGATTTTAACTTTTTAATGTGTCATTGATTTTTATGATAAAAGTCTGTTAGTAAAATCAAGCAAAACTCTTTTGTACAGTTTTTATTTACTGTCTGGATTTAAATGTTTTGTTTGCAGTAGGATGTGTGTTTTACAGTCTGTTTTCTTGTAATCTGTAATATGGAGACCCTGGTGGCCAAGTGGTATAAAGTGCACACTATTACAGATAATCACACATCTCCATCCATTTTAATTTATGTGCCAGCTTGACCAATATGGATATGTGAGAAAGCTTGCCAACAGTTTCCCATGGGTCGATGGTTCTTTCCAGTGTTTTCCCAGGTTCTTCTTCCACCAGATATACTGACTACCATGTATAGCCTATCACAAGCTCAAAAAATGCCATTAAACCCAACAAAACCATAGCCAAATATAAACTGTAAGTTAGATCTAGTTTAGCCATCTTTTTATGCTGATGAACACTTCAGAATGCAAGGGAATTTTGGTTTCTTTTGATGTGACATTGCTGATACTTGTATTTTTGTTTCAGAGTCCAAAATGTTTTACTGTATGTAGAAATTTTTAATGGTGAAGGTCAACAGTATAGAAAGTGCTTTCTATGTCCACATCTATCTGTATATTTGAATTTTGTCTTGAAGATTGGTTAACAGATATTTGGTAATAATAATAAAAGGAGAGATTCCTTTTAATGGAAACTCTTAGGCAGTGTTTTTTCATAAGGATTTCCAGACAGAAGAGAAATGTCCCTTCTGCAGTTTTGTACCTTGTTGCTATGCAGGTGGGGTATATATGATTCATCATGTCTCAGTCTGTCTGGCCATATATATGTCTGTTTTCATCTGTCTGTCTGTTAGCTTTTTGGTGTTTGCACAGTAACTTTACCATCAAATTTTACCAAACTGTATGGGTGACTTCGGCTAGTGGTAAGGAAGAAGCCTCTTAATTTTGGGGTCAAAAGGATCATCTTACGCAAATACTTAATTTTAAATGAATACCAAATCTATTGAGAACTTAGCCATCTAAATCTAATTAAATGGCATATTTAGAGGTCTCAAGTAATGGGGTGGGGGAGATAGAGGCACTATTTTCCATTTATTTTCAATTTCATTGTGACCAAAATTTTAGTGCCAACTACGGACTTTAGGTAACAAATGGGAACAACTCTTGTTTACTCGTTCAGTTAAACCTTTGTTTGAATTTCAGGTAATTTTAGGTTTAAAGATCTTCTCACGTAAACTACTTCCACGATGTATAATTTACATTTTGCCATGCTTGTCTTTTTATAAAATGGTGCCAAACAGTACTACGGTACAGCTGACTGCAAGGTCAGGTTGTAAGTACTGGGTAAAAAAATGAATATTTGAATACTGATTTTTTATTAGAATTTTCACAAAAATGATTCTAATGTTGTTAGTTGTTTCATTGCTGCAAAAGGTTAAAGATCAAGGTCACTGATGGAAAGAAGAAATAAGGAAATATGATTTCTGCACAATAACATTACTTCTACATCACAAACCTGGACCAAACATTGTGGATCGTTACAGTCTGGGGTAAAAAAGAAGTCTGTAAATTTTGGGGTCAAATGTCATAGTCACTGTAACTGCAAGAAAAGTGGTTTCACTGTATTGATTTTAGTTCCACATTACACACCTGGACTGAAATTTGTGGATAGTCTTCACTTGTGGTAAGGAAGAAGCATATCAGTTTTGGTGTCAAATTCATCATTGTGTCTGAAAGATGAAAATGATTTCTGCTCAAAAACTTAAGTTCTTGCCCATGTATCTTTACCAAAGTTTTTGGATTTCTTAAACTTTAGTTTGAAAAAAAGGCTGTTGTTTTGGGGTTTCAAAGTCAAAAGTCAAGGTTACTGACTGAAAGAAGAAAATTTTGAGCATAATAACCTTAATTTAGACAGCGTACTATAGCCAGAGTTTGTGGAAGACTTGCATTGTAGGTAAGAGACCGATTGATTTGGCAGGTTAGAAGGTCAGAGGTCTTTGTCATTTTGGGAAAAAAAGGGATTTGGGACAGTAACATTTTTTTTCACAAATTAAGTTCCTTGACCAAACTTTGTGAATGGTTTGTACTTGGGGTTAGAAAGAAACAGATTTATATGATGGTCTATAGCTCAAAGGTCATGATAAGGCAGATTAGAAATATGTTAAGTCTAGTTTGAAAATATTGTTTTCTGTACAGTAACTATGTCAAGGTCATTCAGAACCATTGGTCACTAATCTCCTTGGTCAACCATACCCTGATAGTGCTAACATTGGTTTGTATAGTGTAGTGTATATCATTCATGGTACCCTTGTTCTGCTTATACAAGCATGACTTTTTGTATGCAGGTAAAGAAGAAGAGTGATCCACCATTATCTCTGCATGGACAATTGTTGTGGAGGGAGTTCTTTTACCTGGCTGCCACAAATAACCCAAAGTTTGACAGAATGGTGGGAAACCCTATCTGTGTACAGGTCCCTTGGGACAAGAACAAAGAAGCCCTGGCAAAATGGGCAGAGGTACCTCATGTTGTTTGTTGTTTTGCACCTGCCATAAGATGGAGTGTATTATGATGTTATATGTGTACATTTCCAGTGTCCACCGACAGTGAAGCAAATTTTTGTTGAATGTATCGACTTCCACCATGCATGACAGAAATTTTTGGGGGTTTTTTGTCAGCTGGAAGATGC